>JAZBGW010002286.1:0-12061 GCA_037464815.1 Mylabris variabilis | reverse complement strand
ATTTGAAGTTGTTTATTCTCAATTTGAAATTGATTATTCTCAATTTGAAACTGTTAATTCTCAATTTGAAATTGTTAATTCTCAATTTGAAATTGATTATTCTCATTTTGAAGTTGCTTATTCCCATTTTGAAATTGACTATTCTCAATTTGAAGTTGAAAAGGTATAGTTTTTGAGCTAGGCATCTTTTGACTATCTGTATAAATTAGAAAGAAAGGATAGGGGGAAATGTATGTATACGGATAGAAGGGGCCAAAGTCTTCAAATTTTTCCTACTATAGAATAGTAACTTTTATGATTCCATATTAATTTTCAATAATTTTCTCAATTCTTTAATTTATATGCAAAATAAACAAAAGAATATTTTCAACAAATTTCGATTTTTGACAGCTGTTAAAAGTAATAAGCAAATTTTCGTAGCAACCCACTCATAAAAATCTCTAGACCCGTCTTAACTCGGGATCACTTGATCATGGTTCACATTCATTTAAATCGGTTTGAAGAAATGGGATCAAAAATGAACCGGTTCAAAATTTGAACCTGGCTCAGCTGATCCAGGATTTGATCCGTGTTGGTGGAATCGGGCGTTAGAGCCTCAGAAACTGAACCACCGAAAATGAGCAACATTATCAGTAGTTTATATTAAAACGTTTTGTGTTTATATCAACTAAGTAGGTTAGTAAGACTTGTGTAGTTCTAGTTCAATGTTCTGGAAATCTGAGATGTGTTCTATTGACACCTGCTTTCTTATCAATTCTCGGCAATAACATTGCGGTAGGTTGGTACACTCGACTAACGATCATCAAACAATAGTTGCAATTTTGGTTAATTTAGTCAAACTTTTTTTAACCCTTTGATAATATTTATTGTACTCTATTTCATATAGGAATAGTGAGGGTTTCGTATTCAAAGGAAATTCCATTATACCTTAAATGTTATTTGGGAATTGAGAATTAGAGAGATTCATTGTTACACCATCTCTAAATATCATTAAATTTTAATGAAGAATATCACAAAAAGAGCAAAATCTGAGGGGCACATTTGAAAGTGTTTCTTTGTAAGAATATGAGAACTGTAATGTATAAATTTGTGATAATGAATTTCAACGATAATATCAACGAAAAATGTTTTTATAGAATTTTAAATTCTATTCAAGCAATAATAAGCTGAAAAACCTTTAGAAATATTTTTATATTTAGATACACCCACATCAATATTAAATCATGTAAATTTGAGATGTTCCTTGATTTTTGAAGTTATTACGAACATCCGTATGAAGAGTATAAAAACAAGAATGGACTTTTTAATATTCCACAGCATCTAACACTAGACTGGATAATTTGCAAGAAATTGAGCTCGATGATGAATTGACGTTAATACTTTATATTATAATTAAATTGATTCAATGACAGGTTTTAATATTGTTCACTTTAAAATTTATAGAAAATATAAAGAAATTTCCCATAAATTATTAATACGTATATTTTTTAAATTAGAAACTTTATAATAGAATAGAATATCTATTAGATTATCTATTATTTTGGCTCAGATAAAATGTAATTTATAGCTAACAGATCAGAATTAGATAAGGTAAAATATTGTAATATAGAAACCAGGAATTGTTTTATTAATAACAGATACAATTCCCTCGAATAGTTTCAACGTCGTTTATAATAGTGCCATTGTGGCCAGTTTCCGACTACAACTTTTATTATTATCATTACTATTATTATTGTTTTGTTGTGGTTATTAAAGGTAAAATAAATGAAAACGTGAATTTGTATTGTTTAGAGTTCATATTAAGAAAATTCACAAATCCCCCTTATCTCTCTAGTTATCTAACTGATGATGTTATATAATTGTCTCTTGTTTTCTAATAGATAATTTATAGCGAGATTTATGACGTTTTCACTGGAAATTGCACATATTTTTTGTATTCTTTAGAAATTTCAATTGTGGCTATTTATTAATAAAATAATAATAATAATGCTTCAATTCGTTCTGATGCTTACTTATCTCCTTATGTGTTTTTTTTATGTACGGAAACTGCATAATTTCTGTTTGTATCCCAGATGTCTCTTCGTATATAATCCAGAAAGTTTTCCATATTTTGTATGTGATCTTTACAGAGTTCGTTGCTTTATATTGGCTGTGCCAGAACTTGATTTGGAACCTAAAACATCCAATTTTTCAAATACTTAAAGTGATAGATAGAGAGATAGAGATTATGTAAATATATAGGAAGTTTTCGGTCAACAATTCCCAAGTATTCAGCAACCACCAAAAGCGAATTATAGACAAATTAAATTCAATGAAACAAATTTACTATTCAAATTGTCAAAATTGGCAATTATACTATTTACCACCAAATTTGAAGGGCTAATAAGAATGTGAATAGAATATTATCGACATTCGATGCATCTAATAAGTTAAATTTGAAGAGTAAATTCAGTTTTTCTGTGAACTTTCTCAAGAGAATGTAACATGATTGAAAACGAATACCTAACGAAACCACCGAATTCCCTAATTTAGAAATTTGTTGAAAACGAAAATTCCGCTTTGGATTGTCAAGAACCTATCAAAAATAAAAAGTCAGTTAAAAAAATACTCATTAAATTCTTTATCTTTTTTGTACAAATTATAAATTATAAAAGACCAAAAGAATTTAATAAGTATTTTTTTACATTAAAAATATTTCCACATTAAAGAAAAGTGAACAACGCGTTATTTAATTTAAAGATAGAGATCTCTTTGAAAAGCTTGTATAGAATGAACAGTTGAATGAATAGTTTATTTACAACTGACGGGAGCTTTTTTAAACAGATAGATCTTCATCTGTTTCAAGAGAAAAAAATCAAATAATATAGGTTAAACTATCAAAATTTTAATCAACACATAACATCAAACAGCTTAAAGCTCGGAATATTTTACGATTTCATGATTCTTGGCTTTGTAAGTCTACCATTTGAAGATAACAGAAGTCGAAATACTACATACTAGAGACCAAGGAAATAATCTTCAAATTTCATTTTTTAGTCGATTTAATTTATCAAAAAATTAACGAGATAATTACTGAAATTTTGGTCGTATTATACATCCATATTTCGTAACGTTAAAAGCTGAAATTAGTAGAATTTGTCCCGCATTTATTTAGTATTTTAGTTAAATTAACCAACCATATAGTTGGATGATTAAAATGTATATAATAAATTGCCAACGGGTGATGAATTTATAAGGATAACTCCTTTAATTGCAAAACTTGAAAGATAAACGAAAAGGTTGAATTCTTCAGAGAAATGCATTCCATCAAAGTCGATCGTTATTCACTTGTATAATTAAAAAATTAAAATTCGTTAATTATAATTTGAGACTTTGTTATATTGAATATCCGAAAAATCTCTTTTAATTAAAACCAAAGCGTCCTCTTTTCTTTATATTATTATTATCATCGATTCGAGCTACCTGACTCTCTAAATTGTATCCCATTTAAATTTTACTCGTATTTACTCCTATAAAAGGAAGAAAAAATAAGACATCATCTAACCAGTTGTTTGTTCGATAAAGTTTTATTTGTGAAATATGAACCTGAATCTTCATTGTTCCACTAATAAACAATATCAAATACATATCTGTAACTAATGATTTCTTCGCTGTTCTAAAATTAAGTAGAAATCGATGAAATCTTTCGTTTACCAATTATCTAGAAACTGTTTGCTTTTATTGAAATTCCAGCCGCTTACAAGGCTATCAGTACTCTATTTGTGGACGTGTTCTATTAATGAAATGTCAGCATTATTAAGAATGCCATACAGAGGCAATTGGAAGAAAGTCAATAATTCCTACATTATTTCATCGCCTAAATTAGAAAAACAATAAAAAAACATCAAATAAATGTCGTAATATTGTCATTTATAGACTGTTTGTGGTAAAGTTTATCAACAATAATCCCAGATAGGTGTGTCATAATAAAAAGAGTAATTAAATTTTTATTAGTTGTAAAACAAATTGTTTATACAAAAAATTCTAAAATCGCCCCTTTAAATTAACAACCAGATGTTCTATTGTATCTACAAGTTGGAACTGTTTTATTGTATTTACCAAAAAAATATACATATATATCATTATTCTACCGAAGTAGAATCGTTATAGAAATAATTAGATTTTCTACCACCCTTTGTTGGGAATAAATTTTTGTTGCCGACTAAATTATTCCATTCCACTTCCCTTTGGATCCGTGTCGTAAAACTTAATCCAACTTGAAAATCCCTATGTTGTAGACAATTTATTAATTTGAATTAGAGATTTGTTGCTTCTTTTCTAAAAGCTATAAAATATAAGTATATTAAATTACAATTTAAATGTATATGTTTTAATGAAATTAATAAACGACAAGGTAGTGGCGAAAATTTTATATAAGTTACGATTTATTCTAAATTCGGACAAATATGATGTAAATTATCGCGAAATTTTAAGAAAATAACGATTTTTTTTATAACAATTGAAGGAAAAATAAATGCTGTCTTGTTGTAATGCACAATTATTATTAATCTTGAAGATTATAAGCGTGAGAGTTGTGCAAAATTGAATTGAAATTTATTTTGGAAGTAGACAGACATATCTTTCAATTTCTCAATTAAAGGTGAGACAACTACAACTCCTGTTATATTTCTCTTATTTGAACACAAGTCTTCACAAAGTACATATACTGTCTTGTAGATATTTACATTATTTTGTAAATTGAAGTAGGTACGAGATACTTAAAATGCAAACTCACTTTAGGTAGATTATAATGGTAATTGCACCATTGTTTCCGTGGAAGACTAATTTTACAAATTGTTGATAAAATTTAGTAACAGTTGGAAACTTTTAAATCCAACGACGACTCTGGTAAAGAAAACCAAAGGACAAACAGATTCTATTTTGAAAATCACGTATAAAGTAAGGTAGGCCTGTGAGAAAGTCTGAAACATTCAAACAACCAAAGCACGAAAGTAAATTGAGGTACCGTCTTAATAAACTAGATCGAATTTTGATGGTTAATTAATGAAAACAAGATTCAGTAATGCTCGGTTCTGTGGTAGATTTTAGTCGGCTGTTGTCTCGATTCAAATACGGAGCCGGCTTTGTAAGACAAACCAGAATTTTTTTATTCATTTAACGTCTTATTTCTATCAAAACATAGAAGATCAAAGAAACAACGAAATAAAGGAAAGAAAAGAAAAGAAGGAAAAGAGAGCTTGGAAAAATTGATACTTTTTGTTTGGTTTCAGTTAACAGAGAAATAGTTGATCTGTTATAATTCGAAGAACTTTGTTTTAACGCCGTGACAACTGTAGAAATTGAATTTTTGAGTGTCTGTCAAAAAAAAATGTTGAAGAGAACGACGATGAACTAAATGTCACGTTTTAAGGTGCATCGACAAGTCGAATCACACAAAATACAAGGTTAATCACGTACGACGAAACGTTCTTACGACAACCCCCATTATTTGACGAGCGATTCAAAAAAAAATCTCAAGGATCTTTAGTGGGCTAAATAGAGAGTGATTTATCAAATTTGGAAGTAGGTCAAAAAACAGTCGCTTTGAACACGGTCGCGATTTTCAAAAACGAGTTAAACACGCAAAACGACTAAGAATGGTTCGGAGTCCCTCTCGACATTGATTTTTTTCGTTTTTCTCCATCGCATTCTAGGAAAAAAAATGACAATCTCTACTTCTTCTAGAATATAATGGAGAAAAGGAAAGAAATCAATGTTTGGAGAGTCTCTGGGCCATTCTAACTCGATTTGCGCGTTTAGATCGTTTTTGAAATGCGCGACATCGTTAGTAAAAGTGAGCTAGAAGGTTCTAATTTTGCTAATATGATATCCTTGAAATATTTTTAGAATCACTCGATAATAACGGGAGTCGCCGTAGAAACTTTTCGTAATACATGCATGTATACTTAAAACTACTTATAATTTAGAACTTCTCTCTTTATTTGAATACCTAGGTACTGATAAGTAAACACCCCAGTTTTTAGCGTGATTTTTCCTTTAAAAGCAACTTTTTGGTATTCTAATGTTACCGTTCTTCCCAATTTACAGTCATGTCAACAAGCTCAAGGGTCTCATTTTCAAATTAACACTTATTTATGGAAATATCCAAATAGAATACAAATTTTAAAGACCCTAACGGATCTGTTGATTAATTATAGAAGGACCGAAGTGTTTCAATATTTACTCTAAAGTTACTTTTACAATCTCAGCAATATATAAATGAGAACAAGCACTAGTATATTAAATTTTATATTAAAGAAACGCTAGCATGCAATCATTGAATGTTCACCAATTCCATGTTTAATGTTTGTAGTTTTGTTAACATCTCATGATAGTAACGTATAAAAATTATTGTCGCTATGAAAAAAAAACCTTGGGAATTAATGATGTTAAAGACAAAAGGAGAAATACGATTTCTGCAAGAAATTTAATTTCCGGTTTAAAAAAGAACGAAAAAAGAAATGAGTTTCTTAACTAATCAACAGGAATGACAGAGATGACGAGCAAATGAATTTCGTTAACGTATTTGTTACTAGCGACGAATCGTTTTTCGTTTTATTATCATCATTATTATCGTGAAAATGGATAAAATTAGTTTTTTTTGTTGTTTTTCAAACGGAGTTTTGATATTATCTATTTTTAGATAAAGATATTTAACAATCTAACAATTTTATTAAGGTAGATATGGAAAATTTTGTATTTTATATGTAAATTGAGCCGATTCGTACTAAAAGAAATCATTCCCAAAGGTTATTACTGATGGTTCTGTTATCACACAAATGGGATTCAAAAAGACAGGTATTTGACAACTCTATCTACCCCAATAATATAGACACGATCGAAAAAAAATCCCATCTGATGGCTTTTTAGATCAAAAATTCGTATCTAATGTCGACTAATTCCCACTTTAAAATTTTATTCAATTTTGTTTGAGGTTATTCTGAAAGTTTGCAAATTTGTAGTTAGTAGTTAGAGAAAATAAAGGCACTTAAAATGTTAGCAAGTTTTATGTTTCGTCTTTTCTACAGGTCGTGGTAGTGCTGGCGGTGGTTATAGTGGCTACAGACACAAAAAATGCATTTGAATTCTTCTATTGATGCGCAATTTCAATTCAAACATTTCGAATAAAATTTTGTAAAGTGCATTTTGTTGCTGAATCACATTTGAAAACATTTCCAATGGAATTATTTGATTATACATATACAGCTTCAGGCAATTGTTTAATAAAAATAGACATTTCCTAAAGGTAGGCGGTTATTATTATTTATCGAAGAATAGGCGAGAGAGACAGGGTGGAAATTGATCTATAAATATTCAACACAAACATGCCCTTATTGTGATTTGTAATAAGTATACATATAAGGTGATTAGTGTGATTGCAAAAGATTAAGCTGTAATTAAATTTAGTTTCTAAATTATTAAGGAATTTACGACAGAATTGCCTTTTTTGAAATTAATTTACGCAAAATCGTTTCGTTCAAAATTGTTGGTAAAGATCAACATTTCCAAGCAAGAATCTTAAACATAATCGTTTACTATAACTTTGAATATAGATAAAAAGCTTTGAGATGTTTGCGTATAAGCGTCTTGGAAAAGAAACTTTTACAATAAGTGCTTAGGCTTCGGTTTGCTTTCTCTCTGTATTTTAACTGCGCGAGTAATCATTGAATTCAAGAACGGTATATGTATACGTCAAGTCTTCCGGAACTTTCTTGTCGTCTTTCATTGTAAAACGAAAATGATGATGAGGCAAAAATAGAGGAATACCGGATGGAGCCCCGTTGGGTATTTTGAAATATTGAACTATAGAACTTGCCTGGAATAGTGAAAATCCAATGGAATACTTGAGTTCTAAACGTTTATTACTTTTATATCAACAATAAAACGAGCAGGTATCCCTAAGCATAATATATTTGAAGTTATATGAGGATGTTACGAATGTTTGTCACGTTATTGTTGGGATAAACGCCAAAGTTTAGGTGTTTTATGAATATATCGATATTTAACCATCCTGTGTACATTTCTAAAGGATGAATGATGTATGTTGATGTGACAAACTACGAAATTTTATCGCTAATGTATTCGAAATCGTTGTAGACAATTTACATACATTACCCCAAGTCGCTTGTATTGGTATTTCTCCCCGTAACGTTACGAATATTTGGAATATTTCAAATCCATCATTTCCCCGAAAATATCTCATTTATGAAACTCGCGTAAATTAAACGTGAACTTTCTAAATTTAAAGTTGACGAAGTGGTAAATTTTAAGTGGAAGTTTTAAGATGATTTCCATAATGTTTTCACATATTGTTCCGGAATTTCATTGAAGATCCAATGATCTCTGACGAACTCTCCAATATTGTATCTTTCAACATGGTTTCAGTATTGTTACGTTTATTGTTATGTTCTAACTGTATTGCAGTTTTCTACATTATTGTTCAATGGTTTTCCGGATTGCTAGTCGTAATCAATTCGAAACGGATCGATCTATTTTCAAATCGATTTTACATCGAGAAATTGTGTTAGACATTTTTCATTCACTGATGTTTCGTTTTCATAGGGCACACTCTTAATTTTGATTTTTACAGCAAATATAAAAGTGAATAGCTTTTGCTAATAAATTACTGTCATGACCTTCTCCTTATCGTTAGTTTCAGAAATTCAAATTTAGTCAAAATTTTGCTTGATTTTGAAGTATCTACAAAAAATATGTCAGATCCAACACAATTTACTTTACTGCATTCAATTCAATGTACTGGATGGTTCACGTAAAATTATAAGTTCTTATAACAGGTCATATTATTTGGAGATTCGAAAGATATTTCTAAGATTTATAGGAGGGACAATGGAGATTATCTTAGCAAAATTAGCTCACTTGAAAGTTGGTCAAAAACGCTCGTTCTAAACACGCAAAACGACTAATAATGACTCGAAGACCCTCACAACATTGATGCTTTTCGTTTTACTTTATTGTATTCTAGAAGAAAATGTAAAAAATCCACCTGTTTCGGAATAAAATAGAGGAAAACGAAAAACATCAATGTAGCTTCTAAAAATAGCGATATCGTCAGAAACTAGCTTTTTTGGCGGATTTCTGGATGGGCTAAGAGGTTCTAATTATGATAAATGATCTCCAAGGACCTTCTTATAAATCCTTGAAACATTTTTCAGACAGCCAAATAATATGACTGGCCATATAGTCTTACGGGGACCACCCGGTGTATGTTCTGGTTGTACAAAAAATGTGTAGTTCTTGAAGAAAACTAGTTTGAAAGTCGGTGAAGTCATTTTCTTGCGACTATATTCTTGTGCCTTCTCCCATAAACTATTGTTGAAGCACCACGATTTATTTGCCAGTTTTATACAAGAATATTAACGATATTATGGTGAATAATGATGCCATTTGTGGACTGTTTAATAAATGTGTAGACCCTACTTCAATGTTGCTCTGTGTTCGTTAGCATTATTTCGTGGAAAGTCTCTATTTGAAATAGAATTAAGGTTAAGCTTCTATTATACTTGAGTACTTTCTAATAAAATTTGTTCGACTCTAACCTCAGTAGTGTTAACGTTAAACTTGTGTAAGGTTCTCTAATACATTTAACATCCTGCTAGAATTTCGTTTGTACTTAATTTGGCTTTAACGATTAAACGTACATTTTCTTCATGTGTTGAAGTACGTGTGGAAACTGTAGATGTCTTTTGTCTATTAACTTTTTACAATTCCTTTTGAACATTTACGATTCATCAATGTATTTCGAGCCGCTCTACAAAGTCTTCGTTTGTTTGCCTGGAATCTGATTCTAATTTACTGTTTAAAAGCTTGAAATGTTGAAATCTCACAGGCATTCTATTACATTCTTCATCTAAAAAAGAGTAAATTGCTTTTTTGAATCAATTAAAACAAAGCTGACATCTTCTAACATATAACGTTTCCCATAAGAGTTATTGAAGAGGTTCTTGTTGCTCTTCTCGCTTTTTATCTTTACTGTTTTTTTCCAACTTCTTTTCACCATTTTCTATACACGTAGGTATTGTATTCGAGAAAACTAAAATCTTACTTTTTGTATATGACTTTGTTTAAAGTTATTGTTTTTGTTTGGTAGAGTTTCCAATGGATAAATATAGCGTAAAATTTCAAGAAGCAAATAAATGAAAATCAACATTTAAAACTGTAACTTTAGAATTTTATCTCTTCCATGAACAACACGAAAGACTTTCAACATTTGCGTTTTTATATTCAACACCAGTCGCAAAATATTACAGTTTCAGTAGTGCTTTATTCGAGTATTTATCCAGTTTTCTAACGTAACATCGACATTCTGGAATAATTACCGATTGAGAGATAAATTTAGTATTTCAAAATAAAATTTCCAGTAGGATTTTCATTATAATACGAATTCTTCGATTAATTATTAGAATTGAGAAATAACATTAAGGCGTTCCAATAAATATAAGATCTTTTAATATTCGAAATACAAAAGACCCATTGAATACGGAACATTAATATTACGGTCAATACGTCTTTGTCTGATAGTTTTCTATTATTATCATCATCGTCATCTCGGTTGGTTGGCTGTTGTTGAAAATCCAACTCCAGAATTCGCCGATTTCTTTTTATAAATTGTACCAAAATGAGAACGTTCATCACGAAATTTCGAACGTTGACAATTTATTATCGTTTGTTCATTCTTTAAACAACAATTTAAAAGCAATAATCTTTGTCTATTTTTGTATAAAACCTCTTTTCTTATACTTTATCGCTTCCAGTACAAATCAATCTTGTCTTAAAGGAAAAACTACCATTGCCTTATCTGGATTTTGTTGTCGTTGTTGTTTCTTTCATCATCGTCTGTTGAAATCATCATGAAAATTCATCGACAAAAAGTAATTGAAAAATAAGGAGGGGAGAAAAAATACGAATTTTATTGTTGTTATCAATCATTTAATATAAGATATATCGATAACGATATTATAAAAGTAGTTAGTTACAGGGTAGCAAAAATATAATAAGCGGAAAGTTTTTCTCGCTCGTATATGTCTACCAAGGGAGTACTTAAATCCAGTGATGAAGTACTTTCACATACATGGATACTTACGTACAGACACTAAACTTCTCGCTCTCTTACTTCCTCTATCTTTTACTAGATTATTGAAATTGTTATAGAGAATGGTATTTGTATACTAAGATTATCCATCAGGTGTCTATTTGTTACGCACCGTTTAATTTCAGGTGGTGGTGGTATTAAACGAACACAACCACATTGAGATGTGTTAAAGCCACTATAAATCCGTTAAGGTAATAGTTGAATTGGATCGAGAATTAACAATAAAAATCCTAAAATTAAATCAATATTTACACAAACAACTTGTCTGATTTTCGCTGACACATTAATTCATGTCTATCTTAAATTGTTTTATTTTATTCAAGTCGATTTATGGAAATTCAATGTAAATTACAGACGAAAACAGATTTCAAATAATACGATATTATAGCGTATTATTATCATTAAATATAAAAATAATAAACCTGTTAATAGCTGCATGAGAAACTGGATTTTGTATTAATAGAATAGGGCGTTACTTATTTGAAGACTGACACGTAATTTATAAAAGACAACCAAATAATCTATTTTGTCACGATTTCGTTTGCATTATAACGCATCTCGTTTCTTGCGTTTTCTATATGTAACAAAATTGGTCTTAAAGGTGTATGTTGCTTCAACATTTTATTAGATAAAAACAGAGGAAAAATTCAATTTGCTATATCTACAGCGAATTTTTAGTGCTTTTTTATTACCACAGTTGCAAATATGAAGCATAATCCTTAAGGGGGTGATCATAAATTAAACTTTTTACCATTCTACCATATAAAGCATTTAATTTAATATTGTGAAAATTCGAATGTCGTCTCTTCTATAATAAAAGCTGATATCGAATATAGAACATAAAAAAAAATTAAGAGGGAGAAGGAGAACCGATTATTTTAATTGGACGATAAAGTCGATTTTTCCGTATTT
>JAZBGW010002284.1:1300-12069 GCA_037464815.1 Mylabris variabilis | reverse complement strand
CTGCTTTGTAAGATTTTTTTTATATTAA
Source organism: Mylabris variabilis (assembly GCA_037464815.1). Taxonomy (NCBI): domain Eukaryota; kingdom Metazoa; phylum Arthropoda; class Insecta; order Coleoptera; family Meloidae; genus Mylabris; species Mylabris variabilis. Next base: position 12,041 of record JAZBGW010002284.1, on the reverse strand, counting down.
AAATTTTATTATTTTCAGAACCAACTATTTCTTGGAAATAGTTAAGTTTGCAGTAAAAGGTAATACAAACTATTTTGAATTAAAGAAAGTTTAATTTACTTATAAAAATGAAAAATGTGCGTTAATTTTTTTGGAAATATACTAGGTTTAGATTTAAAAGATCGATATAATGGGGTTGAAAATAGTGAGTTTTGCAAGACAACTCAATATTTACGTGTAGAAAAATATGGGAAATACTTGATTTAGGCAAAATATCATAGGTTTATTGGATTCAGCTGGTTGAGAACCGTCGGTTTTAATTTTGGAGTTAGTTTTGGAAAAAAATCTCAAAATTCTTTTTTTTTTGACCAACCTCCAAATGAGCTACGAAGGTCTAATTTTGCTAAAATGATCTCTAGACACCCTCCTATAAATAATTGAAATAGTTTTCAAATCACTCGCCAGCAGTTTCATAAGAATGGACGACTTTTTTTAAAAAAAAAAACATCTTGTATTTTTTCTTTGCAACTCAACAAACAAAATGATGAACATAATGAACGCAAGTAATCAGCTTTATATGTATTATAAAACTTTGCTAATTCTTCTTTATATAAATGTTGAAAGTAAAATTTCTGCATCTATAATTTGCATTTTCAACTAGCGCAAATAAAAATGGTTTTTAAAACATGGCGATGATGAGAAAAAAACAATTGAAAACCTAGCTGCCTTTGATTCAATTTTAAAACTACATTCAACATAAAACAAATTCCCTATTTTTAACCTAAAATATGAATAATTTGTCAAATGACTAATTTAATAAATTACAAAAAATGTTTTTACTCAATTTCAAAAACTGTTTTTTCGATTTAACGAGTAATTTATGTGTTTCTGTTCAATCGTAGAAAAAGTAGTGCATCTAACTCGAGTGGAAACGGCCTTTGTGAAACGAGTTGGCGAGTTTCACAAAGGCCTCACTTCCACTCTTGTCAGATAACTAACTATTTTCATTTCAATTTGGTACCTATCCATATCAACGAACTAATAATTTTCTTTCGATTCTCGTTTGTTGGTGTTGTTGGTATTAATCCGGGACCGTGAACTTGAGAATTTAATTTATCGAGAATCTCGACTCGTTATTAAAAAGCTTAAATAACGTACATTATCGAATTATTAATAAAAATAAAATGAACTAGAAGGCAAAACGAAGAAGAGTTAGGAAACAACAACAACAACCAAAAAAAAAAACGATTGAAAAGATCGGACCGTGGTAAGTGGGTCCCTAATAAGTAGCTCTACCAGTTCGATTACTGTAATTTTCCTTTATCTCCATCCACACATGTCTAGATAATCCGAAACCTACCTATTTACTTCGATTATCTATCCATATTGTTATTTTAATGCGGTAATATGCTAATTTTAACGTGTTTTATGAACCTGAAACAACAACCATATTGGACCATTTCAGCAATAACAACAACAACGACAACATTAACAATAAAAACAACAACACAACGGATTGAATTGTTGAAACTATAATCACTCGAATATTTCTCAATATTGTTTCAGATTAAATTACAACCAATTTCGGATAGATTTAATTAATAAATTGTAGTGTTATTATTATTATTATTATTATTATTTTGGATGGTTCGTTCTGGTTTTACAATTGTTCTAAAAAGGCACCGAGCATAAAATAAGCGGTTGTACTCCCGCATTGTTTCAATAATGAATTTCATCCGTTCAGATGCAATTATCGACAAAAAATTTAATTAAACACCACCAACACACGTTAATAATTAACGTATTGTAACTGAAAGTTTCGTCCATTTTGTTCAAGCGAAATAATTTACATAATCAGCTGTAGTTTCAGACCTCTTCTCTATTATTTTTGTTGTTAATTTAAACTCGAATTTGTTCACTCAAACATAGATACCGTTGTGATTTCGATCTCGCCATCATTTCAATTATTAACATAATTTTTTTTTGGTTTGTTTTCAGACGATAGATTATATCTCGACTTCCTTCCGTTCTGTTCAACAATATTACTGAAAAATCTATTATTATAAGCGTATTATTGGCAATAAAGAAACACCAATTGGGACGCACATTTGCATTATTCACTTAATAGTCTTTTGTTGGAATTAAATAATCGTTATAGTTTTTTTTTAAATTAGTTATAAATGGCTTTATTGAATAGTTCTGTTCGAATTATTCGGTATGGACTTTATTGTCGGATCGATAGTCTTGAGATTTTTGCATAAAAGTAGCGTTACGATAAAAATTTCCACCAACTTTTCCGCTTTATAATTTACAATATTGAAAACTGTACTTTTCTCGTTGGTCATACTCAGTTCATGTCTATTATTATTAATGTTGTTGTTGTAATTGCCATATAAAGAGGGTGGTGTTTTACACAAATCCATATTATCGCCCTACCCTGTGCAGATTCGGCCCGTTGGCGACAGACAGGTTTTACAGTTTTATTATATCAAAATAGTCTATAATTTCGATTTGAATATAAAACATTGCATTGTTGAGGATATAAGAGAGCAACATGTGCTTCAAATCATACAGCACGATGATCGAAAACAGCAAGCTTTCTTATTTCAGCAGATAAACAACCACAACAACACATAAACAGCATTTTCAGGCGTCTATACAATTTAAAACATACACATATGTGGATATTATAAACTATATATATATAGATAGTTTAAATCCTGGAGACTTGACAGGAGGGGAGATCTTGAAAAACAACACGATTGTTTTTCAAAAATTTTATTTATTTGTAAGATTAAAAACAATTTTCGACGTTATCAAATAGAATTTGATCGATCATGTAATCTCTAAATAAAAAATATTTATTTTACTTAAAAAAAACACGATAAACAATGATTTGCAGGTAAAATTATAAAGAAGCTTGACGTTGATCAGTTATCCTTATCAACAATTATCTTGAATCAATCTAAATTTAGGCCGAGTATTTTTACAATAGAAAACTTTTCAGGAAACATTTCAGGATATGTTGTACGTACAACAAAAACGATTGTATGAAATTTCAATACTTATTGAAATCGAGAAATAGAATACAAACAAAACAAAAAAATAATATAAGAGCAGAATGTTGGCTATAGAAGAGAAACATCCCTGAATAATACTGCAACGGGGAAAAAAAAGGCAACAATTTCAAATTGAATGACACTTGTATATAAGTTGGCCTGAAATACGATCCGTTTTGTTTTCAACGTATAAAAGTTGGTAAGTTGATAGTGCTATATCTCAGCCGACGTGATCATAAAAATGTCCCTGTAGCGTGCGAGTTTCGCCCTTGTTGTTGTTGTATTTATACAAAAACGCATAAATAAAGACAAAACTTTTCTTTATAGTCTATATCTATACAATAATAATATAAATTCAACAGTGCTACCAAACGAAGTGTTACAATTACACGATTTAAAAGAGCCAGAGCGATAACCCATTTCAGCCCTTATACGACAGCTGAAAGGGGGTGTTTTTACATTTCAAAATGAAGGCTTTGTCTAAAATGTAGAAATACCGTACGAGAAGGTGGAATTTGATATGTTTGGTCTATAAAAAAATAGGCGCCTCCTGAAATTCTCGGTATTTTTTTATCAAAATTTAAATATTCTCAATAGCTCTTGTTTAATTCTTTTTATACATTGATAATGTCGAAAAGTACTCGAGATAGTGATAAGAGAGTTCGATTGAATCAAAATTTCGAGTCTTCATAAATTTATAGGATTGTAACTGTTACGATAAGAATATGGTGTGTAAATATTGTGAAAATTTATCGATTATAAAAATAAACTAATAAAATTTGGAAAATAATTAAATAGAACTTAACAACTGTTCATTAACAAGAGAATGTCTATTATTTCGAGCCAGACTAGTTATTAGAAGGAAAACAAACTAGAAATCATCATTTAATTATCGTTAAAACATAATAAACGGTATTGCCAATAGATGATCTTTCAGGAGAAAAAAAAAACGATCTTCAACCAGTCATTTCTGGTTGATAATTAAAAATTAATCAACATTTTCCTGTAATTGTAATGAAAACTTACCATGACTGGCGACCGTACCATAAGGTGAATGCATACTTTGATGATAATATCTGGCAGCTCTTTGTGTACCAGATGGATCCAGAAAGAACGCCCCCATATGTTCGGCAACACTTGTATTAATGTCCGAATTACCACTATCAATAGTCCCTTGTCCTGGACTAGCCGATGTACCAGTCCTAGGGGACTCATACCAACGGCCCACAGCCGCGGACTCATTCGTCATCTCCATAATCATCGGTAATTAACGAAAATATATCAATACGCAAAAATTTCAGTCACACACACACTTTACGAATTAACGAACATTTAAGTAAAAAACAACAACAACAAAAAAAACACACGCGAATTATTCCTTAGGGAAATATTCAATAATCACGTCCTGATGGTGGTGATGATGATATTGTTGATCATGACACTCCAATAATAATGATGATAATACAAATACATGGCAACCAACTTGAGGTGGAAAAAAATCAAATTTTTCGGAAATGATGTCAAGCGACGGTCACAGCCAACGCCGGATTGTTGCGGCAGTCTCTGCTATCTAAAACAAAAACCGTCTTATCAGACAAATTCTAGATTTTTTATCGATTCATTATAAATTAATCTAATTAATTAGTTCGTTAATCGGATATAATTTTTACTGTGCATTTACAATCATTTAAATGGACAAAATCGGAATTTATACTAATTATTAACGAATTTTTGGAGGTAATTAGATCAAGATCATCGATATTTATGATAATTTAACAGAATAATTGAGGAAAAATCGATTTTATTCGTGTTATTTGGAGAAAAATCGAAGAGACTTCGATGGGCGGTCAAGAGTGAAACTCGCCTGAAAATCGAAATTAATTACAATTTCTTCTCGATTAATCAAGATATTTAAATACTAATGACCCGTACTTGTTTATAAATAATAAAAACTGATTTTATCAATTATTAAATAATTCTGATCGAAATCATCGAAATTAACACACGCTGCAAGAATTCTAATTATTTAATTTTGTACCGGCAATAATTTAATTTATATTGGGCAATATTTGATCGTAAGTCGGGGACAAAAAAATTATCAATTTTTTTTGTAAATAAATACTTGAATTTTATTTTTATTGAATCATTATCGATTGTTATCAATTTGGAGATTTTCAAAGACAATGCGAGGTTGTTTCCATATTTTAACGCTGTTACAACATTTGTCTACTTACATTGTTTTAAAATTAATAAAAATCCTAAAGCTACCATACACGTACACGCATTATAACACACAAGAATCACAGTCAAATTAGCAAGCACACGCAGGGGCCCGGATCGTGTCACCACACAATTTCAACTAAATCCAAATAGTCATGATTTCAATTGTTTTTCTTTTATTTGTTCTTTATTGGTTTAATTATAATAATTTTTTTGTATATATTTGTGTTGTTTATGTGTGTGTTGGTTGTGATATTACCGATACTAACGCGCCCAACAACACGGTCGCACTAAATGTTGGTATGGGCATCTTTCAGTGGTATCCCCTGGCAACGATCATCGTACCATTCCGACAACGTTCGGTGAAATTTCTATTGTTATTGGCCGACAAGAGAAGAAAGGGTGTGGTGACAACAATAAGGCGTGTCTCTTCTATGTGGATGACGTTTTAATTCCTGCAGCCTGCTACTTTTACTATTGTACTTTTATGAAATTCTTTTCCAATTTTTTTTGGGATTCACAATCGATAGTGTGATCGATCTTTAGGGGTTTTCTATTGAATAATCGGCGGTTAATTTGAATTTTCTGAAAATTTCATTTTTAACAATTCAACAATTTAATTGTTATAAAATTTCAGTGGAGTTGTTTTTTTTTGTGGAAATCGCTGAAATTTCAGTACACACTCGAAACTGACTAATGTTGAATTTAAGTTTATATTTGAACGAAGTGGGAGATCATCCAATAAGATAAGACTCCTAACAAAACACTACTATTTGACAAAATGGCGACCACAAATCAACATGCCCCGCCTCTTTAACGATTGTCTGCCCCTTTTTCATGTCCCATGTCTGGCATTGGTTCTCCTGTTCGATTTATTTCGTCGTTTTTTCACTTGTTCTTCTTCTTCTTCTGCTGTTGCTGCTGTTATTTTTCAAGTGAGCTTTAAAGCTGATCTGTCCTGTAATTCTTTTGTTTTTATAACAATTGAAAATATTGAAAGATTTACTCGAAAAGTATCAGGACAATTTCAAAAGTGACTTGATTTTGAGCAATTAATTTTCATGAATTGTTAACTGGGTGATGTAGCTTTTTTTCGTTTGTAAAATCGCTGAATCACCATGAATTTTAGTTGCTTATAGCTCCTACCAGTATTTAGATTGAGCGTTGGGCACTTTAACAAGTCTTGAATCGTGTAATTAAGCGACAAATAGCGCTTTATAGAAATCGAGCGTCCATAATATTGTATTGAATGGGACGATTTTTTATATTTTAATAATATATAATTTGTTTTTGGAAAATGTTGTGATGTCGGCCCCACGGGCCCTATATTCTACTGCTCTATATTATGCATGTATAGAGTTCGAGAAGACGTTTCAGGCTCTATTGTTGCCTTAATTATAACCTGCTGCTGAAGTTGGACGCGTGCAATGTGCGCTGCAGGCTTACCAATATTTATATGAATTGGTCAAATCAGAGTGTATTAGAGAGAAGGCGAGATATTATCAGAAAACGATCATTAAGGATTAAATTCAATATCATTTGATTTTTTCGTTCTGTGGCTAAGTGGAAATTTTCTACGATAATCGTCCGGATTACTGTTAAGATTAGGAAAGAATCGGGCTTAAATCGCATCGATAAATGTTAAATTAAGTTGTTTATTTATTCAAATTGTTCTTTAACGCAACAATAATTTTCTCGTCAACAGGACATCAACTGTTGTTGCTTATCTATCATCGACCGAATACCCGCAAATTACCCACAAAAAAATGTTGAAAACAAACCAACAATCTGGGCAATTTTACACAGTGAATATCCCTTAATTGATAATTTCTTTAATAACACAAATAAAAAAAACACGTTATTTTCTTACAAAGTTTCAATCAGACAAAGGATTTTTCGCGTAGTGTCCTTGTTCTAGAAATTGTTGTTATCAAAATTTCGTCCAAGTTGGTCCATAAATCTAAACGGATAACGCATGGACGAAATTAGCAAGAGTGTAGTAGAAGAGGGACGACGCGGTCTCATTAGGGGCCGGTACAGAACAACTGTTGTAGTCAACGGGGTAGTTGTAATAGTGGTGGTGGTGGCGGCGTTATTCCGGGGCTGTTCCGTTGTCAAGCTAGCATAGTGGGATGCTGTAGAGGGCGGTGGACTAAGAAGAGGCGCTGGGACTGATAAGAACGAGATCCGGGGATCGCTCCGGGACAATTTATAGCGGCAACTTTTAAAACACACTCCGGGGGCGGCGTATATAACGTTCGGTACACTCCCGGATGGCTGTGTACTATATAAACTTACACACATAGAAAAGACGACTAAATGTTTTTAACAGGCAATCGCAATGCGGGGAATTGATAACGACAAACTATATCTCATTTATTGGAGACGGAATTCGAACCGGAATACGCTCAAGAGACATTTTAATAAACAACAACCAAAATCGAATTGTTCCAATAATAAAATAGTAGATTGATTTTTTTATAGAAAAATCCCTGAAAAACTAATATTCGTTCAATATAAATTTTTCCGTATGAGTTATCAACTGCTGCGGCCGTGAGTGTACCGATGCCACACTGAGTTTTATCAGTGCGATATTATTTTCGCTGCTGTTTAGATAAGAACGCCAGGGTTGGAAAAATAAATTGCCCTCCACGGAAAATAGCTGAACTTTTCCAAAGAACGGATTCCCGTTTCTATTGTACAGAGAGAGAATGTTGGCGGCGGCGGCGGCGGTATTCTCCAACCCATACCCATAACATACCACCACAATCATGCAGTTAATACCACCACCAACACCACCACCATACCATTCTCACACATAAATTTTCACGTATAATGTTTTTGATTTATTTAACGCAAACATATTTCATGAGATAAAACTGGAAAAAGGGGAACTGGAATTGGAAGCATAAATTCCAAGAGAGGACATGTGTGTGTGTGTGTGTATTGTGCAGGGCGTCCAGGGGGTGAGTGGTGTAATTTAACATGCAATTGTCGACAGAATGCAGAGTGCAGCAAAAATGTGTTGTCTGCAATGTCGGTGTGTAGGGTGCGAGTTTTTCAGGATTTTTCAGCATTTTCAGGACAACACTCGACACATTACAACAATTGCACGGATTCCTATCATAATTTTTGGAGATTCCCGGTGGATAACTGGGATTAAAATTGTGAAAACTAAACAATTACATCGGAACAAATTATTAGATTTAATTATAATAATTATTGTTTTTTTCTGTTATTAATTAGATAATTATCGTAATAAACCGACAAATTTTGGCTATTTTGTAAAGATTACCATCAATTTTCCACATTTATTATTCAGCTATTTGTAATAGTTATGATCACCATAGTTTTGAACTGATAACCGCTTAACAACTCTATTAATTAATTATTAATTTAATTAAGTGCAATATGGTGATTTATTATAATTACATTGAATTTACAGCATGTAAATCATCTTTTTTTTAAATTCTTTTCTATATCCCAACTCCAACATGGTGTCCTCTTTCTGGTTGAAAGGTCACCGATAGAATTCGTGTGTTTGACATCTTCATCCAGACGCTATCTGAAGGATAAAAAGATGCATCTGTTAGATAACGTTAGCGATGTAATGATAAGATTGGTTGTAGTGCGCACCCGGCGTTCATATATCCATACACTCACACACACATATATATATAGAGGGTATAAACTATAAAACCCTGAATCTCTAGTGTTCTCTTTTATGTCAACTCTACTCAGCTTACAATGCCACAAATTTGTCTTTACAAAAGCTCTGTATGTGCGTTCATTATGGATTTCGAATATGGTGGACGACAAAAAAAATAACGGAGGCGAACGGGGGGTGCAACAACATCCCCAAAGTCTCCACCAGTATCGTAAATGTTACCATGTGAAAAAGTAAAAATGTAAAAGATTTGCGGATTAATACCACTGATAATGACGGCGATTTCAAGATAAAAATACAAACGACAATTGTCCGAACAATAGACAAGTCGGTATTGTTGAATATAAGAAAACGTCTCAAATGTTGACCACTATTTCGACAATAAATACAATTTTGTCAAAATTCTACCTGAGGGGTGATATCTGTGGTTGGAGATGGCTTATCAGTTGTCGAAAATGTGGAGCGTGCCTCCACCAAAGTGTCAATTACATCTCTCTGTATAAAAAAATGGTCGTGTTAGAGAGGTAACCGAGCAGATTGTGAAACTTTCTAATTTTTGTTGAATAAAGCTTGAAAACCGACCGTTAATAAATAGCAATAAATCCATCATAGATGATTTTCGATTATTATGAAAATATTACGTCGAAATGACTTCAGCAATCGTTTATTTCACGATAAACAGCTAGACACTAACAATTACCATCCATTCAATTCGATAAAATCATTATTGAATGATTTACAAGGAATTAGCATACGCCTGTAATAATAATAATAATAATAATAATAACAACAACATTATCTAATCAGCTGACTAACGTACCATTAATTAATTGCCAATTAATGAATATCAAATCATACAATCTGAGTTATTATTGGAGTCTTTCAGGTCTTTTTTTAATCCACCTTGAAAAAATTGTTGATTTTTCAGGGATTGGCAGGATCGAATTAATTTCATAAAAGAATATATTTGAGAAAAGTTTCAGCGCCGATATTAGCACAGACTTAAACACGGTTTTTAAATTACTTTGTCGAAGTTTTAGGTAATGAATATAATTTTCCAGGGTGATGGCTACATTGCTCCCCATTCGAATCTTCTCGGTCGTCGACAATTTTCAATTTTAGCGTACGATAAAGTAGTTTGATTGCGTTAGTATTTTTGATGTTGCAATGTCTTTGTTAAGGGATTGATCGGCGGGGGTGTGTTTGTACATGCAGGGGCGGATTTGTTCATGGTCTTCATGGGTTGTATCCCAGGGCGCCGTTTAATCAAAGGACTCTTTTCTAACCCAAAAATAAAAAATAAAAACATTTCAAAAACAATATGAAATTACTATATTCAGTAGTCACAATGTACAGTCGTGTGCCCTGAAAATGTGACGATTATTGTAAGGCTGTGTAACTCAGGCTAAGGGGAGGTTCTCACAATATGGCAGATGTCAAGGAGGTCAGAATTTGAAAGGAAAAACGTAGGTGCGGGACTAGGGGTGTTATCTTATATATGCACAGAACAGGTAATTGCTGTTCTATTATTATTAAAAAGTAACTGTTACTGCAATTTCAAAGTTCAAAAATTCATTTTACCCCTATGCGTTCCCACCGCCACACCTTCACCCCTCCAAGATGAAGAAAGGTTGATTCACACAACTAAAAGAAGGATTTTTTTGCAAGAGTCGTTACATTTTCGGTGCACACGGCTGTACACTCTGTTTGTCTCCACAATATGCTTGAAAAAAAGATGAGTACACATTAAGCATGGTGGACTAAATCAATGGGAATACAGTAAAATATTATTCTTTGCTTTTTTTCTCTCTTTGGC
>JAZBGW010002283.1:0-12073 GCA_037464815.1 Mylabris variabilis | reverse complement strand
ATTTAAGGGTGAATTATTCAGAATTGGGTATTTCTTCCAATTTACTATCTCTTGTTTAACTTTAAACATTTTTTGCTCCAAAAGAAAGGGACCCAGATTCCTGGAATAGGTCAGGTCAGGTCCTGAAATATTAGCAAATTTTTAGATACTTTTCTTGCAAGCGAAAATTAATTTTTCAAAAGAAAAATATTGTTTTTGTGTTTTTTTGACTATGAATTTTTGAAATTCAATTCAATTTCTCTAATTTTCAAAAAAAAGAGCGTTTCCACCTCCAATAGAAAGCCTAGGTGTTTCCCTTCCAGTTCTTGAGACTGAGACCATATTTACGTGAAAGAGCCTGTTTATCGAATATCTGAGTAACTGTAAAATATCAAAATATCAAGAAAATCAAATTTTATAAGATTTGTGGTGATTGTCGGGAACGTAGCACGACTCAAATACCCCTTTACCGTTGTATCGGCGACTGGAAACAACAAATTACCATTCAATGAAATTAATGTTAAGAAATGATGGATGCGCCGGGCAAAAACTAAAACTTAAATGCTCATAACTTGAGTAATTTTGGAGATATTGTAATAATCTTACGGTTAATCTAAAGCACTTTTATTCTACTATCGATTAGTTTTGATTGATTTTGGACATAATTACAAAGTGTTGAAATAATGAGCAGTTTCTTCAACTGTAGACAAGTTGTGTAGTACAATTGGTGGATGTGCCGGGTGAGAAGTTAAATTTAATTCAACCTATTTTAACTAATTTTAAAGATTTTTCAACGCATTTTCCACAATTGAAAAGCTCTTTTGTCATGCTATCGAGCAGAATATATCGACTATTTCAGTAATTGTAAAGTATCAAAATATCGAGGAAATCAAGCTTTATGAGATTTGTGGTGATTGTTGGGAATGTGGAAACCGTTCTATTGACTTCCGGAAATAAGCACACTATACAATAAACACTATATATATATATATATAAATGAATGGAGATTTAAGTTACAAATAGTGGATGCGCTCGATAAGAATTAAAATTCAATTCATTGTATTTTAACAAGTCTAAAAGCTATTTCAACGAGGTTTGTGCCATTGTAAAGCTCTTCTATTACATCACTGACAAATATAATTAAATTTTCTTAATAGTTATCAAATATCACAATTAATAGCAATTTATTGATCAATTAACAATCTACCAAAAATTTCAATTAATTCTAATTGAATCAACTTTATCAATATTTCAATAATTCAAACCACCATAGAAAAGTTTTCAAACTATATAATCGACTGTTATTAATTAAAAGTTTCAATTGTTTCACGATATCTCGATCTGAACGAAAATTATTAATAATGGTGGATGCGCCGGGTAAAAAAAAAACCTAATCATATTCCTGGAAATTTTTGATTGATTCGAATCGAATTCTTTTTTATCAATTTCCAACCACAAATCCTCAAGATATCACACGAAGATTCCCCCCTCCCTCCCCCCAAACAAAACAATCATTTAAATCTGTCAATACAGCGTGGTTAAATGTTAAATTAGACAGCTTAGCGTCTTAACACATCTCAACCGATTATACAAGATTTGATCAAATTAGAAAATCTTACAAGGGTTGTTTTTTTTTGTTGTTTAAAGGGGTAGTTCGTTTCTATGTTTGTCCTTTTCTCATTTGTTATAAACTCATAGTTTTGGCATTATTCCATCGTTCTCCACCTCCTCCTGAAACACTCTATTGATTTTCATCTAAATCAAACTTTCGAGTTGATAGAAGAAGAAGGGGTGGTAACCGTAAAGGGGTAGATTATGAAATATACCGAAATATCAACAATAGTTTTTGACCAACACAGAATATACGTTTGTATATCACAGCTGTAGATTATAAACTGTGTTTTTTCATTAGGAGGGTAGTTCAAGGGATGTAGTATTGAGAATTTATTAGATTTTAGTCTTCGCTACCTGATGGTTACAATAATGTTCGGTAAGTGTCCAATATTGGATGATATATAGAATGGTGATTTCCTCTAAAGCGAGATCGTTTAAAATTGTTGAACAACCCTTAGAAGAACGGTTTGGAAAACATCAAAGATTTTAAGTGAATTTATGGGGTTGTGTTGAATCGAAAATAGAATGGTGGTGGTGGTAGTAGTAGATCTTTACAATTTAGTGTAATAGTTCAATACAGCTTTGCATAATATTCAAGTTAACCAAACCCTTTTCTAAAACACCCCTATACGTGTACGTCTTATGAATTTCATTACGTCTGACATAGAATTATGAAGAGCTTATGTAGCAACTCGTATGATTGTTGTTCATCTTGACATGATATCAGTCAAATTTATTCATGTCAACTATGGAATGTACATTTAATTAATGAATAGTTGTAGTAATTAAATTTAGTTAAATATTGATTTTAATAAAATTTCGAAATTGCTTAATTTCTTTATGCTGTCTAGATTCCGCTATGGATTTGAAACGAGCAGTACCAGTTTGTGTCATTTGTTTCTGCTGGGGCGCTGTGGCGGCCGAAACTCTTTGTAATTCTTTATCATCGACTGTGGCTCATTGAGGCGACAGGAACCGATTTGTGTTGTCCAAGTTGAGCTGGAGTTTAGTGGCGAGCGGTAATAGTATGCGTCGTTTGCTTCCGCTGTGGCTCTGTGGCGACCAGAACACTTTGTAATTGTGTATAATTATTACGCTGTGACTTTGAGGCGAGCGTTACCAGTTTGTGTCGCTATGACTCTGTGGCGACCGGACTTCTTTGCAGATTTTATAACCGACTGTGGCTCTAAGGCAGCCGGGACCGTTTGTGCCGTCTCATTCCGCTGTGGCTTTGAGGCGACAGGAACCGTCTTGTGCTACCTAAGTTCTGCTGTGGCTCTGAGGCGAGCGATACTAATTTGTGTCGCCTGCTTCTGTTATGGCTCTGGGGTATATTTTATAACCGACTGTGACTCTGCGGCGACCTGTACCATTTGTTCTGTCTATACACCCCTGTAGCTTTAAGGCGACAGGGACCGTTTCCTGCTGTCTAAGTTCCACTGTGGCTCTGCGGAGACCAGAACTGTTTGTAATTTTGTACATATAGCTATCGCTTTGAGGCAACCAGAGCTCTTTGTAGTTTCTTTTAACTGACTGTGACTCTGAGACGACTGGGACTGTTTATGCTGTATAAGTTCCGATGTGGCTCTGAGGCGGCCGATAATGTTTTGTGCTATTTACATTCTGCTGTGGCTGTGAGGCGACCAAAAACTTTACAATTCAAATTGAATCTGCGATGGTATGTATTGGTCTTAACTCTTCAGCTATTGTACTAAAACATAAATTTTCGTCGATAATTTAGTTTACTTTAATTCAATTTTATGTAGAAACAAAAAAAACGCACGAAACGCTAATTTAAAGGTGTTGTTAATGAACAAATTAACGAAAATTCGACACTTCCCATATACAAATTTTGTTTATTTCCGAGTACTTAAAGAGTCTATATCGTGTAACGTTCGATATTCCACCAACATACCCTGGAGTTGGAGAAAATCCAATTTCCACAGCGAGGGAAACTAATCGGAAATTCGATAAATCCCCCTTCTCCCCCTCTGCCACCACCATCACCTACATTCGATTGTTAGCATTAGTCAGGGTGTTATTTTTGAGGGAATAATAATAGAAATGATCATACTCGGAGCATCCACCATAATTTTGTAATTAATATAAATAGCTTATAATTAATTTTTATAAAAGATAATAACAGAAATAAACAATCTGTCTCTTTCTAGCTAACTGACATTGTAAAATAATCGATGAAGCTCTCTTTTTTGTCTTGTTTTTGTTATTGTTATAAACGAAGCAATTCTCATCTGGCGCATCCACCAGTTCTCTTGACGAATGAATTAATAATTTCGCTTAAACGATGGACTTTTAGATGTTAAGTGAAAATAACTTCGACCTAAATTTCTGTGAACGAAAGAAAGTTCCCATCTTAAGTGAAAGCTCCCCTTGGAGTTTCCGCCAGTATTTTTTGAATCGATAAACTTACACTTTATCCTATTTTTTTTGTACAAGCATTCAACTTTTACGGAATTCGAACATTTCAAGCAAAATTCGCAACTCTTAGGTTAAATTTTAAGACATTGTTAAATCATCAAAAGAGGAAATTTAAGCGCTTCTAGTCAATTTTCGAACAAAACTTTTGACTTATGCTCCAAGATTTGAGATATTTTTAAGCTGAATCAGTGGTTTCTGACAAGTTCGCCTCTTAAATTTTGAGTTTTATGCAAAATCTTCGACGTTAAGGAAAAGTTTGAAGGTTGCAAAATTTGGAAAATTTTGCCTCAGGGAAACGACCTCATGATAAAAATTCTGAACGCTCTAAACTGTGAACAAGAATTTTTCTAGATTTCCATGGAGTTATTGTAAAATGTTCCTCATTTCTTTCAGTTTAGACTGACTTTGCGTTTGCTTTCACTGAAATACCTACCACAAAGCAAAAAAACACAAATGCATCTATTATTTTTACTCTGAAGGTACTTTTATGAGTAAAAAATTTTAGACCTCAAGTTTCTACAGAATTGTTGTACCTAGAAAATTTGGCATAATCATATTTTCCAAGAGAATTTTATGGGAAGCTTCATATTTTCCAAACTAGAGTCATGCGCTTTTTCTTAGTAAATACAATTTCCTAGTTTGTTTGATCACAGCAACTCAATGGGTCTCTTGAAAATACCTCTTTTAATAAACCACACTTATCCCAGCATATGCACCATTTCTAATCTAATGTTCCTTTTGTTGGCCAAATCAAAAGAGGACTTTCGCAATCTAAATCATCAGTTTCTAACGAGTTTTGCTCTTAATAGGAGACGATTCAGTCGTCCTTTAAGGAGAATTTAAGACCTTTAGGGAAGGACCAAAATTTGCAGAATTCGCCGAATTTTGCCCTTGGAGAATTTTACCGGTTCTAGAAAGGACTCCATGACTGAATTTCTGCACGTTCCGAGCAATGAACAAGAGTTTTTCACAATTTTTAAGGAACTCTTGTGAAAAGTCTCTCAATCTCGACTAAGCTTATGTTTGCCTTAGATGAAACAACATTTTTGAACTGGAAATAATTCTGTGAGTAGAAACTTTTCAAAAGTGATAACGATTCGACATCAAATCTCTGCAAAATTTTTGAAGCTGGAAAATTTCACATAATCCTGAATTTGAAGAAAATACAGTGCAAGATCCAATATTTTCCAAAATAGAGACATTCCTAGGATCCTAACAAATAATCTCCTATTTTGCTAGCATATTTTGCTCTCAAATCTTCGATAGGAGACGACTTAAGGGTACGTCTGAAGGTTGCAATTTTGTCCTATTGATAAATGACCCCATGACCAATTTTTAGAAATTTTTGGCGCGTAATAAAGAGTTTTTCAGGATATTTGAGGAGCCCTTGTTGAGAGTCCTTCATTTTTTCAATTTTGACTCATTTTGTATTTCTCTCAAGTAAAATAAAACAAAGCAAGATAAACTCAATAAAATTTTCGGAAATGAGGTCTTAACGTAAATGCATACATTATTTTATCCCTAGAGATATTTCTGCGAGTAAAAAATTTTTGAAGAAAGTTTTCAAATTCGACTGCAAGATTATTGAAGCTGGAAAATTTAACATAGCCTCATATATTCCACATTAGAGTCCTACATTTCTAGCTTGCTTGATCACAGCATCCTAAAAGAATCGATGAATCACGGAAAAATGGCTGCTTTAAGAAACGATTAATATCCCGGCGCATCCACCATTTTTAGCCCAACGTCCTTTTATGGGCAAAACTGATAAGAATACTTCATTTAGGTCCATTATAGACTGCAAAACAATCAAGAAGATCTCGTGAAATTTATGGAAATTCGCCTGTTTGTTCAAAAATAAACTGAAAGATTTCCCGGCGCATCTACGAGCAAGCAACAATAATTTGATCAAAGAAAACTTAATAGATTTTCCTTTTTTGGATCAATTTTTTCTACAAATTCTAAATGGACAAATTTCCTGTTTTCTTTGATTCGAAAATGAACAGAAAAAATCCAATAAATACACAATAAAGTACGTTTTCTTTATCGTTGAAAGAAAATTTACCCGGCGCATCCACCATTTTTTCACTAAATAAAATAGCAAATGGGATCATCAAAGGAAATTCAATAAAATGCACATTTTCGTATAAAACAATCGCCTTCATTGACTTCATTCAATTTCAAGAGGGTGAAAAAATCATCCACTTACCCCCTACTTACACCCCAACCCCTTCACCAACCCGACTGTTTGTTCATTTGATGAGGAGACGAAAAGGTCCACACACAAAACTAACTTTTAACATATTATCACGGTATTATCACATTTTCATTAGAAAATTTTCTTATCACTGTTGATTTTCTTATCAGAGTATCTTAACGAAAACTTCGATGTCTAGATCGGGATCTACTTATAATGTATGCACATATATTAACAATTTCTCGTAAATGTTACCAACTTTACAGATTCATATTACCATTATTACTATTATTATTATTACTATTATCAACATTATTATTATCATTAAACTTTGCTAATGTTATTAAAAGATACTTTAACGAGTCTCATTTAACTTTTAAATCAAACTATTACAGAAACTAGTGCTCCCTCAATCTCTCTTTCTCTATTAAACTGTATTTATAGCAAATTTATTTTTCAATCTACCCCTATTATTATCGTAATTATTCGACTATTTTAATGATTTATGTAACGATTAAATTGTTACCATAGCAACAATATCCTTTCAAGCTCCAATTCTTTTCGCCCATTAGTTGTGCAGACTGTATTAACAGTAATCAAAAGAGACGAAAAGAAAAAAGAAGGTTTAAAACTCACCCCTTATCTACGTTTTTAGTTCTTTATGTGAGCTTATATGTTTGCCTGCATCCACCACCATCCCTCTTCTATCTGTATGTTGTAAAAGTCCTAGTTTAAAAGCTATAAATTACAGTATTAAGACACAACTTTTTCCAGATAAAAATATATTCATTTGAAGGGGTGGTGGTGGTGTATAATTCTCTTTTTTTACTCTTTATACATATATCCATCTCTTTCCCTTTAAATTCTGTACCGCAATTTAAAGTTGGTGAATTAAATTGGATTGTAATGCTGCTAGAGTTAGAGTTGTAATAAAAATTGTAAACTGTTCATTGTATCTTGTTTATTATTAAGGGATGAAAGCTTATTATTAGTGTTTGTTGAAAACTTTATTAATTTGTGAATAAGCGATGTGAAAATTACGGAAATTTCCTAGTGCACTAAAATGAAAATTTATGAATTCCAAACATTTATTGAATAACTTCCCATATTAGAACCGTTAAATTAATGAAAAAGGGCGAGAAGACAAACATCGGGGTAGAACGGGGTGTGTATGTGCCAAAAATATTCGAGAACATTTCTTGTCATCGAATGTGAACGTCTTGAAAATAAATCAAATTTGATACTTTTTCAATTTTTAAATTAGCTACAATCGGAAAAATCGCTTTTTCGCACGCTGGAGAACCAATAAGAAACCATCTGCCATCTTTCTGTTTACTTTGCTAAGGAATAGTGACACGCTATAGCAATCGAACGCCTTGCACATGCAAAAAGAGCAGAAAATTGACAGTTTCTGTTCAACCGTCGAAAAATTACTTTTCCACACGCTCGAGCACCACTAATAAACGAACTATCGTATTGTAGTTGCCATTGCTAAGAAACAATGACACTCTATAGCCATCAATCGCTTTGAACATGAAAAACATGATAGAAGAGTGACAGTTTCCGTTCAATCGTAAAAAATTACTTTTCCACACGCTCGAGGGCCAATCAGATCAGGTGTCGATCACTTTCCCTGCTCGTATTATAGTACAATATTCCTCCAGAAATTGTTTAAAAGTAGTTCACACCCTCTATTCGTATTAATGAAGCGGAACAAATCGATGTCAATTTTTTCACCCTTCACGACAAATTATTTTTTTCATATATATATATATATTAAAAAAAATAATATTCTTAATGGAGTCAATTTGTCTTATTCTGTCATGAAGGGGTGAAAATAGACAGTCAAATTATTCAATTTCGAGTCACTATCGTTATTTGTACTAACAAGAACAAAAAAAGATAAATAACAAGTGAGAAAAATACAAGAAAACAAAGAAAATACAACACGATTTCCATCTTATGACAATCATCCCTTTTTTTGTGTTCATAATTTTTTGTTGTTCTTTTTTTGTTTGTTTCCTTCCCTCTATATTTCGTTAGTGTATCTTCTTGTCATCTTCTATCGTTACAGTTGTTGCACCAATATGTCTGTTCCATTATTCAAATGATCATTTCAACCCCCCAACCCTAACTCGAATAAAAAAAAAACAACCCCTCTTGCTATCATTACTCTAGTATTCGATTTTTGTTTCTCCTATTACTATAATTTTCCGGTGACATTTTTGAAGGGGTAGTAGTGTAGCACTAGGGGTGGTAAAATCATCCGCACATGACAGCCGACAATTCCCAATCGATTTGTGTGTGTGTGTGTGTGTGTGTAGAAATGACAGACAGATTTAATGTTGTTTTTATTATTATTATTTTCTCCCTCGAAAAGATTTCTCACAAAATAACCATTAGTTTTCTGTTATTTTGTGGCTGCCACTGTTCTATTGGGTAAAAGGGGTAGAAAATTTACGGGGTGGTGATGCTAGTAGTAAGGGTTAAAGCTTTCAAGACATTCAATTACGTAATCGTGTGATTAATTAGCTGTCATGAGAACTTGGCCCTCTATGTTATAACAGTGGCGGTGGTGGTAGTGGTGGTAGTGGTGGTTTCTATTGCCTAAAACTGTACCACCATTGATTGACAGCTGTTTCTCTAAACAAATATTCGCATTCTCTCTTTATTTGATTATAAATCTATCCTTTTCTAAACATTTATCAAACCCCCAAGCTTTTGTAAAGATGATTGGGTAATTCCCCTAACCGTGCGCAGTGCGATTGCGCAAACGTATTTCTCCCACTCGTGCGCAAATTCAAATAACTCTACTGGGTAGTATTATGAGTCATCCACAAGAGCTCAAATATCACTCAACTGACACTAGATTTAAAGTCGAAACCGAAACCGAATCTATAGTCTAAGTTTCGGCCGAAAAGAAACCGAAACTTATTTTAGATATGTTATCACGAGTCACGAACTCAACCGAATAAGATGCGACAAATCACGAACACTGAGTTTCAGTGCGGAAGAAGTTTCGGCTGATTTTGGAGCTAAGCCAAAACTAGATTTTTGGCCGACAATTGGCCGAAATCGAAACCGAATTATCGGTCGATCACTAACTGACACTCAACAACCACCTACGGTTATGAAAAAGGCTCAAGATAAAGGGGTAGTTTTAATATTTCTATACAGTAATTATAACATCAAGAAAAGAAACTACCCCTTTAAAAGAAAATACAAGAACAAAAGAAATTTCACCATTATTAACAATTTCTCGACAGAATTACTCGTTCACCCTTAACATTTCAAACCCGAATAGGCACGGATCAATGGTGTTCTTTACAGTTGAACAATTCTGTTGTTGTTGTAACAATAATGATAATAATGATAATAATAATAATAATAATAAGAGCTAACCTAATTATTGTTTTAGTAAAATTTAACAACAATATTGATGATATTGATGATATGGATTAATTATAAGGAAAATTAAACAAAAATTCTAACCCTTAGGGATTTTTTTTTGTTGTTGTTTGTTAATTTACAATTTTCATCCCTTCAAACGCAACACATAAAAGTGACATGTATTGTTTCATTTTTCGTTTCCTATATAAAAAAAAACATACAAAACGACAGTGGCGGCGTAGTAGAAAGGTAAAGAGACATCAAAATATGACATAAAATGCTCGTTTGATATTCATTGTTCGTTTTTATTTGATATTTCCTTTATTTCTTTCAACATGCATGAATGATCAAATAAAATGAAATAAATCTTTATAATTCATTATTTTATTTTAAGAATTCAGTTAACCACATTTTGTATAAAATGTAGTTAGGTTTAATTAAATTTTCTTAAATGAGAAAGAGAGAGACAAAGATAGACAGAGAATAAAAACAAACAAAGGGGTGAATATTAGAATGTCATCAAATTAAGGGTTGAAGATAAATAA
This sequence comes from Mylabris variabilis, assembly GCA_037464815.1. Taxonomy (NCBI): domain Eukaryota; kingdom Metazoa; phylum Arthropoda; class Insecta; order Coleoptera; family Meloidae; genus Mylabris; species Mylabris variabilis. The sequence goes on along the minus strand of JAZBGW010002283.1, from coordinate 1,909 downwards.
AAAGATCAAACTTTAATTGGAATCAGTTAATGAAAGTTAAACTGAAAGTGTTGATTGTAATCAAGCTAACACAATAACAATATTGTTGTTATGAGTGGACAAATAGCACAGTTAAGGGTTGTTTCATTTCATAAAAAAATAATAATAATAATAAACAGGAAACGAGATATAAATAAATCAAGAGATGCTTGTTACGGAAGTGTAAACGTCAGTGATTATGAATAACTAGGACATTTTATAGAAGAAGTTGTAGTAGTAGAGCCATGAAAAAATAATAAACAAAAGACAGAAAGTAGAACAGACATCTTATAAATGTCAGTTGAATAACAAAATGGCGGCATTTTAATATTTTATTGGAAGAATTTGACAGAAAGTTGACGTTTCTGTCAAAATTATTTATTTGACCTTGTAATTTAAACATGAACACGCCACTGGTTATTTTGCGAAATGCACATGCGCAAAAAAATGTATTTACACAAAAACTCAGAATTTGGAACTGTTTGGACAGCTGAAAAACAAAGATAGAAAAGCGCTTATATAGAAGTCTAAACAGGCGTTAAATATATACTTAAGAACTTCTACTAGACTCAAATCTGGTCGATAAAGTGGCCAAATTCTTAGAAATCTCACAATTGGTTCATGCACATCTCTTCTGATCGACTTAGAAATAGTGAGTAGAGTTTGTAAAGAAGGATCTTTACATTTATTAAGGTTCTGATGCTTTATAAAATAAAGAAAAATTGAAAATTATGGCAAAAATTTCATTTCAACTCCTAAAAAATACAAAATTTTGATTTGATTTGACTGAAAATCGATAGATTTCTATTTGATCATATGTAGAATGCACTATTAGAGTTGTTGGTGTGCAATAGAATCCACCCTTCTATACTCTGTAAGCCCCTAATTACAACCCCTGCACTAAAACATTACTGTTTACAGTTCTGCAACAGTTCTCTGATCTTCTAAAATAAAATCGACCATACATTGTACAAATAGGTATGTGCTATATATGCTGTTTTATTTATTTTTGAACTTTCAAACTAATTTGATTCAAATTTCCAACTGGTTGGATCACTAAAAACTCGAACTCCACCAATGAAAATTATACATTTTCCCTTTATATGTTTTCTTTTTTTTTTTTGTAATAATCGAAAACGTGAAAAACTTTCTTTGGTGGAAATTCATATTTAGAAATTCAACATAAATATGTATGTTAAATAAACCTGAATGGATATTTTCAACAAATATAATTTTCCAAATATATTCAAAGTTTGTTAAATTGAATATAGTAAAATGTAGAAGCCAGTGGTGGTTCGTGATTTAAATTAATAGGGATGCTGCTCTTATGCAGATACAAGAAACAAGAACAAACAGGCGAGGAAAAAAAAGAAAGAAAAGAGGAATACAGGAAGGAAAGAAAGAAAGAAAGAAAGAAAGAAAGGAAGAAAGGAAAAGGAAATATACGACAGTAAAGAAGATAGAAAAACAGTAGAAAGTAAAAAGACAGTAAGAAGTCGAGAAAAACAAGTGTACGACATAGAATCGGGGATGAAAATTGATGTAAAGGAAATTATTTTGTATCAGCATCACTTTCAAAATTTTAATTTTAGAAAATAGCGCCTTAGATTAGAGGATGGTGGCGTCCTCGAGTCTGAGTGAGAAAGAAAGAGGGTGTAATGAAGACATAAGAAAGAAAGAAAAAAGATAGGAAGAAAGAAAGAAGACAAAATGGAAAGAAGCAAATATAGGAATGAAAAAAGAAAGAAACATAGGGAAGAAAGAAAGAGAAAAAATAAACAAGACAGAAAGAAAAAATATAAGAAAAAAGAAAGATAGGAAAGAAAGAAAGGTAGAAAGAAAGAAAGGCAGAAAGAAAGCAAGAAATAAAGAATGATGAATGAATGAATGG
>JAZBGW010002282.1:0-11412 GCA_037464815.1 Mylabris variabilis | reverse complement strand
TTCATATTTTTCGTTGTTTTCGGTCCACTTTTTTCACCTCTTAGATTGGCGCCCTTGTGCAGTGCGCTAAGTGCCCTGACTCTAAGCTATTTTAAGTCAGGTACGAGCGTTTTATGACCAATTTTCAAATGAGCTAGGAGGTTCTTGTTTTGCTAAGATGTTCTCTAGGGAGGCTTCTACAAATAGTCAAAATACTTTTCGAATCGCTAGTCTTTTAAAAGGACACGTTCCTATTAATTGGCGTGCAATTGAAAAAATATTTCAAGGATTTATAGGAGGGTGTCTAGAGATCACCTTAGCCAAATTAGAAATTTGTAGCTCATTTGAAAGTCGATCAAGAAACGTTTTGGATAATGTCACGATTTTGAAAAGCGAGCTAAATACGTAAAACGATTAAGAATAACTCGAAGACTCGAAATATGCACAACATTTTCTCCCGCTCCGGAAAAAATAGAAAATTACAAAAAAATCAATGTTAGGAAGATCCCCGAGTCATTTTAGGTCGTTTTGCGTGTTTAGTTCGTTTTTGAAAATCGCGACATCGTCAGAATCGAGCAATTTTTGTTTAACTTCAAAAGGAGCTACGGGATTCTAATTTTGTTAAAATGATCCTTGAAATATTTTTACAATCACTCGCCAACTAATAGGAGTTCCACACGAATCGTGTATAGTTAACTCACAACTTTAAGAGAATAATAAACCAATTGAATTTTGTAAGTAACCACAACTTTACAATTATGTCAATCAAAACAGATAGAAGGTAGACCCCTTTCTTCAGAGCTGTTTATGGTCAACATCTAGTGTAAAGCGGCTAGTTTTGTAATTGTGTTGCATGTGCTAAAATAAACAGACATTTTTAAGCTACCACGATTTAATGTTGAGATTCTAGGTGGTCTTTGTTGGCAAAATTTTATTATTCTCTTAAAGTTGTGAGTCGACTATACATTTAGATTTTTATCTGTGTACAATCTAATTTTTCTAAAATTAACAAACAATACCTGAAACCACAGTATTTAAATTATGCCCGAAAATGTATAATGTTGATATAATAGTATAGAGAGATATTTTACATTTTCATAGTTGACTTGTAACGTTAATTGCAAAATGTCTGTACTATCATAGTTCAAATAGTGGCATGACTGTGTTGCGCGTACGGGCCCGTATTTCGATTATCTTTGAAATTCTGAGGCAGATCCCTGAGCCGCATCGCACATAAACAAAATTACTAGGAATTTTGTAGGATCAGCTTCCCCTATCCATTAGGGTTCGGTCGGGTCGACGGTGTTCTCTTCCCACGACGACTATTATAGTTGCATCGTTCCCTATATTATTTATAATAGAAGAAATACACACAGTATACGTTTGGTCGACATCGATTTTCTATGCCTAGGACAAAAGGTTTTATAAAATAAATAGCCCCATACCGTACACTAACACAACTATTTTTTTGCTTCTTCTTCTTCTTCTATTCTACGAATTTAACAACAGAGGATTTTATAAAAATATTCTTAACTAGAAACTATATCGATTCGATTTTGTTGTTGTGTGTATATATGCGTTGTATCAGGAATCGGTTAGCAGAAAATTCAATCATTTCCAGTGTCAGATTGTATTAATGCCAGTGTGAATTTGATGAACATTGACAACAACAACCACAACCAGTATACCACTCGAAACTACATCATTTCTATAATTCGATTCTCGTTGTTTTTAGGTTCATTAATGCCAGACGGAGAATAGTACAGCCTATGATTGATCAATCGAACAGAGCAGGTGAGTAGTACTAGCATTTTTATTTTTATTTTTTTTTAAATTCTGATCATCTTTTTCCTCGCATATTCGCGCGTGTGTGTATAGAAATAACGTGACAATTAGCTTTTGATATGGATATTGAAGAGGGATATCAATCGATATATAAACTTGAAAGCAATACGTGTCAACCAAGCCCGCGGTCAGACCAGTTTTCCCCCCATTTACATTTACATCAAATCGTATTACAGAATTAACTTGAAATCCTATTTTAATAATTTTGCATTTTGCATATTTATAGTTGGAACATTTGTTTTTCTATAAGTAACAGAAATAAAAACAAATTCGTATAAATCGTATTGTAAAAATGTTTGAAATAATTCATTCGTATTTTCAATTTTCCTAAAATGTTCCGATGAAAGAGATAAAGGCCCTTTAATTATGAAGAATTCGTGTTGGAATAATTTACGATATGGTTTGAAAGAAATGTTGTTTTATCTTGAAAATTATACATAGATTAGATTGTCTAAAACTCGAATATATCTGGTACTTATCAAAAATACTTAAGAGAAGTTACAAGTGAGATCAAGTTGATGATAGAATTATTGTGTATGATTTGTATATTAGATGACTGATCTATACAAATACCCAACCTACTAACTAAGCATTAAAGAAACGGTCGGGGGAAAAAAAGGTACCACCGTCGTCAGTTCTTCTGATATTCGATCTGTCGCCCATATCTCGTTGCCAAGCTTCAACTATACCGCTTTATCTCATATTAATGAATCGTGATTTCCATTAAAGCCTAACGTTGTTGTGCATTTTTATAAAGATATGGTCCGGTCCTAAGCGGGCAATCTAACTGAGATATGAAAGTGGAAAGTCTTGTATGATCAGTTTATCAGACGAGTGAGCCATACCCGTGATCGTTCATTTCTTCTATCTTCGTTCTTCTGTGCTTTATTTTGTTTTGTTTTGGTTTCTTTCATTTTTCATCAACGTTTTGCACAGAAAGAACAGATTATTAATGGTAGAATGCATGCTGTTCTGTTGGTGGTTTCGAACAGGAGAATGTAGAATGTTCCATCGTATATACGTTATCGATTTCTAGTCGTCTTTCTGTTTCTGTTGGAGACGGGCAAAGAGAAATAATAGCTAGTGCCATTGACCCTTTGAACCGATCCATCACGGTCAGGAGGCAATGACTTGACACACACACATATATATATACATATATACACACACAGACACCACATACATTGTACAATTTTATATATATTTTTTGGTAAAAGATAAAAACAACGAAAAATTTATGTGTAATTATCAATAAGGAGTAATAGTATATAGTATTTAAGTTTAAACTGCAGACGCAGTCTAGGGGCAGCTTTGTTACACCACTAATAGTGTTTTCCCCACATGCAGGTCCTAGTGGAGCCTACAGTCCGGACGGCACCATGGGTTATATGATGGACGGGCAACAGATGATGCACCGGCCACCAGGAGATCCAGCTTTCCACAACCAATATGCACATTATCCCGCAGAATACTATGGGCATCATCTGTGAGGTAAGTCTATTTTTACTAATTAGAAACGATTGAAAAATATCAACAAGAATCTAATAGTATTTCTTCTTTTCGTTGCTTTCTTTTTTACAGACCACCTCTCACCATCAACAACGACAATGGACATTAAAATATGCAACTCTTGAATGTGATTATTCTCTGTACAAAGTGTAAATGTAGTTCCCCAAGTGTTTAGTTAAACGGGAAGGACTTGTACAAAAAATTAAAAAAAAAATAAAGAAAATTTAACAAAAAAAAAGTATTAGAACTACTCTCGTGTGCTGACTGCTGTACATACTAGATAGCGGATGATAGTGTGAGGGTTAGCCCCGGAGAGGCGGCCCTTACTTATTAAACAACGGTGTATACTGAAAAAGGGACAGCCGCAAAACGTGTAAAGTGATGTGGTCTCGTAGCTTAGATTCCTCGATGTGTTACCTTACAAACGCCCTCGTCCTAGTCCCCATTAAGTGCAAAAACGATCAGCCTTTTTCAAATCATACCCCATAAAATCTTTAAACCTTTTAACAAACACACTTGATTTTCCAAACAACTTTTCCCGCTGCCGCCGCCGTCGCCGTCGCCATCGCCGCCGCCGCCGCCGAATTCCTTTCATACAAGAATCAAGATTTAATTAAAATTATTTCAAGATTTTAAATTAAATTAAATTAAAAACTAAAAGAAGAAACCATCATGTTTTTGGAATAGAACAAGAAAATTTCCAAAAGACTACAAATGTGTACGAAACAAAAAATAATCCAAAAGGTTGTGCTGTTGTAAAAATTACTACTAGTTGTTATATTTGTTGTGATTTTTTTTCTTGCTATTTTATAAAACAAAATACAAAATCCTGTTCCCATGAATAATGATGATGATAATGATGATAATACAAAATTCTAATGATGGTGTTGATGATGATAGATATACGCACGATACGATATACGTAACTAATCAACTTTAAGGGAAAGTATAAAATAAAATTTGCAGTGATGGTAATTTTGACGATAAAATCATCTAAATACAAAATCAAATTACCTCTCTGACAAATAAATATCATTTACATAAAGTATACAGATTTGTCGTAATTGTCACTCAGGTGATCCGTGGCTGAAATTTTTGATTTTCTATTTTTTCAATTAGATGACTATTTTAGACATATACACCAAAAAAAAAACACTGCAAATATTGTTTTTTTTTCTTTTATATTGAATCAAAAAGTACGATTGTTAATGTTGTTGGTTTCCTGGATCAGTTAATAACATATCCAGATTGAACAATTTCTACAATTTATTTAATTTAATTATTAAACAAATTGTACAGAAATTGTTGGATCTGTTACTCATTATTATTATTATTATTATTATGCGCAGCCTTAATCCAAAAGAAATAAGATTAAATTAATAATAAAAGATTATCTTGCCAACTTAGCCTCCATATGACACAAAACCTTGTTCGTTGTTTTCAATACACGAAGTATACGACTTAAGTGATGTTGTTATAGTTTTTACTTAGTGATTAATAACAAATAATACAAAAAAATAAATAAATAAATGAATAAAAATTAGTATACATATTACAAAATGAGAGTACAACAACAAGGTGGCGTTTTATATGGGAAAAACCGTTTAAACGTTTTCGAAATTTTATTATTTAATTTTTCATAAATTATAATTTTGTTATCTTGTTTTTCCTAATATAAAGTCAGAGTAGATAAGGTTCATCATATACATACATATAGATATAATTAATTAAAACATAAAATCTGTATATAAATTGTAAATCGAACTTCAATTCTAGTTTTTGAATGGATATACCCGAAAACTTGTACATATAGATTTTAAACAATTATTATTATTATTATTATTATCAATAATAATAGCAAAAATACAATAAAATTATGTCTTAATTAATAAATTAATTTAAACGACCGAATATTGCTGCAATACTCAATATTGACGTGTTTAAAATGCAACCAAATATGAAGAAGAAGATGAAGAAGAACCTCATCTACTCTGGCTTTATTCACTTTTTTATTGTCTCAATTTGTTTTCCTGTTAATAATACATTATGATGACGATTATTATTATTTTTTTGTAAATACATTTACCTCCGACGATAAAATGTTGGCTGTTCGTTTAAGTGATTTCCATCATGAATCATTAATCGCCTTATCCAATGTATACGAAAATTTTAAGAGAGAAGAAAATAAAATTTGAGTGAAAATAACAGAGAGAAAAAAGGGATAACATTTAAAGATGATAATTGTTTTTTTTTTGAATCAATACAAATCATCGAAAGAGATGAGAAAGAAAAATATCGTACCTCTGTGTTATATATATATATTGTATGAGAGAGGAAAACTTTAATTGTGTTCTGCTTTTTAAGGAAAAGTATATTATATAATATATAAATATAAATATATATTAATATTATATAAACGATTATGGGACGAGATACCTCTAAAACTAATTTGGTAACGCCGTGTCCTCTGTATAGTGTTTTTTTGAAACGTGAGCATTAAATGCTACATCTTGTGTACTTATATAAAATGTGTTTTTAATCATGCCACCTGAAACACCCATCCTAAAAAGAAATGTTTTCATTATTTATTGCATATAGAAGACGATCGTAGAAAAAAAAACAGAACAATCTTCCCTAGGCGCTGAATTTTTATATTCACTTTTCCTTCAGACTATTCAAAAGAAATCATTCTGCAATAGAGAATACAGCGCAAATACCTAAACAAACAAGACTTGACTGGTTTCATTCTAATGTGGCATTATTTTGGCAGCATTTTCTTCTAATAAACCAACGCTTTGCGAAATTATTTGGAAGGAAAAGCATTCGTTTTGATATATTTAAAACTTACTTATTCTACATGTTTGTCATCATTTTTAATACTTTCATAGAACTATGAATTTTGATTTTCTTTCATAAGTCTACATCCCGACTTTTATTCTAAAAACAGTCAGTTTAACCTACTTTAAGAAAATACAATTTACAAGTTTCAGAGCTTTTCAATTTCAAATTTAATCAGTAAAAATATACTTTTGTTATTGTGCCGAATACAGGAGATTAATAACCGGGTCTTTAGAGACTATTTTACAAAAAGACGACTTTTACTTTCATGCTTAATTATGCTAAATTCGTAAAAACAAATAATAAATCTTTACTTTTTGACCACACGTTTCCTATAAATTTATTGTTTCACGATTAAGTCAGTCAAGTCGAATTTGTTGTAGTATATCAAAACAAATGGATAATTGAATAAATTTGCCAACTTTTTTTAAGTTTTGTCCAGGGGCGGACTGGTTTTGAGTGAGTGGTGATCTCTGTGTAATATGACTAATATGAGCATATGTATAAATTACCTGAATTTTTAAGATTTGATGCCATTCAGTTGCTAAATACAGTAAAACCTAGAGTAACCGGACACTTTCTAATTCCTCCAATTATATGTCGCTTTTAGACAAAATCTCCCTGAAGAGGACACTTTCATCTTCCTCGCAGGTGTCCGTACAAAAGAGGTTTTACTGTATTCAGTTTTTATCGAATTTTGTAAGTGAATTGTGCAAAGAAGATTTCAACGCTTCTAATTGGTTCTTGAGGGGAATTTTTGAGCTGAAGTACAAGTTTTGAGACACTTTGGTCTTGAGTTATCATCTTGCCCTTAAGTAGTCAAAGGGGGACAATTTAGGTAAGTTTAGATTCAATTCTTATTCTAGATCTTAAGACATTTTCGCTATAAATCATCAGTTTCTAAAAAAGCAAACGATTTAGGAACTTGTAGTTTATTTTTTGAACTAAATTCTTGACTTTTAGCTTGGGCTTACACGAAAATCGTAAAGCACTGGTTTTTAAAGAATTTTTGTAATGAATTATAAAAACATCAATTTGGACACTTTTAATCGATTTTTGAATTAAATTTCCACTTTTATCTAGGATTTTGAGACACTTTCGGCCCAAATCAGAATTTTTAGCAAATTTTGTTATCGTATACTCAAAAATAATCCATTTTAGTGGATTTTTGAGCTAAACTTAAGCGAATTTACTACTAACAAATGAAAAAGAGATACTTTGAGGCTCAGTTTTTCTTCCTCTACGTAAGCTCGCCTTATTGTTAGTAAAGCCTTGGCTTATATCGAACTAACAGTAGGTTTACATGCATTTGGGTCCCCACTTAAATGTCTGTAAATTCATGTTTGGGTAGATTTAAAGTTGAACGCTATTGGATAAAAAAATGACTATAAATTCAAAAATTTTCAAAAAATTACCACAGCTTAATATTTGACCTAAACTTTGCTTATGCTAAGTTTAAATAAAATCTAGTATGTAGCTTTTGAAAAAAATAGTGAAAAAACATAAAAAAACATGCTTTTAATTTTTTATCTCGGAAACAATACCAGATTTCGTTTAATTTTTTTTTATCAGATCTAATGCAGCTTAATTTAGCTTCTTAATTTTTTTGGTTGACTTTAAACCTATAATTTTCACAGGAAAAAAAATAGAAAAGACGAAACAACGAAATTGGTGTGTACGATAGAGAATCAGCGATGACAATGATATGAACGAAATTATTTAAAATTTAAAAATTGCGTCATATTGCTCCCTAAGTAAATAAAGTAATCTGTAAATATGGATAAAAATATAATATAAAACACGTTGTGGAGCAAGCGTCATCTAACGTTTGAGAAACGTAATAACCGCAAGTCTATCATAAGGCAGGTTCTCCCTTAAGGCAAGGTTTTACTAAGGCGAGCTTAAGTAGGGGAAATTAAACCGAATCTTTGGGGGCTCTCTATATTAGAAGCCCTTAAAACCAACACATTGCCTGCTTCATTATTTTGCATAGGGCGCCACAATATAAGCATTTTATGAGTGAACTACCACAAAATAGCTTTTCCCTATCTGGAAACGGGTGTTCCACCGGTTGTACTAGCGGCGTTAGACCGGCCAGTCCGCCCCTGGTTTTGTTGACAATTTTAATATCATTATAGACAAAGACAGGTAAGTCTAGTTTTCTAATTATTATTAATACTACAAGATTATGGCAGTAATTAGAATTTTTTTTTAAAGAGAAACGACTATTTAAATAACTAATAGCCTTATTATTTAGTGTCACCATTTTTTTTATTTTGGCGTATTTATTTATATTTTCTAGTTTATTGTTGAATTTATTTGCTAATTGATCCATCGGTTGATGGAAGGACGTTTCTAAATTATTATTATTATTATTATTGTAGGGAGCGTGAGGAAGACAAGTTGTATCTATTGGTTTTGAGGAGCTTCTCTCCGTATTCGTACTACAGGTGTGCTTCTAATATAGCGGAGTGTTTCCAATGTCTCATGGGAAAAGGGAAATGGATTGGAAAAGTTCCTATCCATTGATTTGTATTCGTTTTGCGTCTGCCTACCGAAAAACTATACTCTCCCAATATTCAACGATTGGTTGGTTTACTCCCTACGTTTCTCTATATTTAAAAAAAAAACGGTTCAAATGTCGCTTATATGGCGTAAATTATCAATTTTTCTCATTTGTTGAATAATTAGTTGGATATCTTTGATTTCGTAACGTAGACTGACAATTTGTTATTTTGTTAACGTTCAAGATTGCTGACAATGTGGAAACGTTTCAGAACTTAATCAAGGTACTAAAACTGACGAGCTTTTGAAAATGGTGTCGTTTTCGGCCGGAAACTTGTATCAGTCACGTACTTTGATCATTTGATTGACACACGCTATATCACTTTGTTGTTATTCATTCATTCATACATTCGTTTATTCATTTATACTCATATTCATTCAATTGAATTGTATCCCTGTCGTGTTTTATGATTGAATAATTGTTGGCAATTATTGCTCGATCTTATCGCATTATTGTAAATTCCAACGATTTACGCGTCCAGTCAAAAAAAAAAATTCACAATTCTTCAACTATGCAGCGAAAGTTATTTCGTTCGGGTGTTTTGATAAAGACCATGAATCAAATTGGAACGGTAAGAAGGAGAGTGAAACGGAATCGGAAGGCAGCCGGTAGCACTGGACACAATTTCCGGACTCCAAAGCTATATAGAAACTGTCACTGCGGGCCCTATGACCAATCTAGGATGACCAATGGCCATGGACGAACCGGAAGAAGGATACTCACTACGTTAATGCTACAACATTATTTTCTCAAATTGTATGCTGGCAGTTTTCCTACAATTCTACATCTTTTTTTCTGTCTCATCCTCTTTCTACTCTTCATCTCCTTTCAGTCCGGTAAAAATGCCCATCATTTTAAGGGTTCGAATTTTATCCCTTTTCAATTTGATGAATTATCTGAATACGTAAAAATGTTAATGAGAAGGAAATGAAACAAACTATTGTTGTTCTGAGATAGAATCGGATTAGATTGGGTCGTTGATGGATGGCGAAAGGAATTAGATGAGGGAATGGATAGCAATTCTAGTAAGATGCACACACTGTTCATTGAACAAAAATAACAACAACATTTCTGCTGGATCGTGAAATAGTTCTTTTGAACACATGGTATGTAGCGGTGGCATGTTGATTACAAGGTGTGCCATTAATGCTATACTCTATACTTAATAATATTATTATTACCAAAAGGGAGAAAGTTGGCCGCCCCTCGCCTTACAGCATTCTTTCAATTGTGTACAGTTGTCAGTCAAATCATGTAAAATATCTACTTAAATTTTGCGGTTCCCAAAGTCGGGTAATTGAATTAACAATACATGAATCATTTGATAACATTACCCTTTTCTTTGCGTCCATCCATCCATCTCGCAGCAAAACGCATACATATTCATATAATTGTAATCGCATCATGCACGTGTCATTTGAGCAGTGTAACTACATTTCCTGGGCATTGTCGGCGGGTTATTGCCAACCCTCCTTTATATCTCGCTCTCTCAACTTAATAACACTCCCCCGAAATTTTAATGCATCGTCATCGTTACGATACAAACACACGCACAAAATATTGGCAACCAACCCAACAACAATAACCAACGAAAAAACTGATTGTAATTGAGAAAAAAAAATGCAACATGTCAACATGATATCGACTATTAATTTAGAAAATCGAAATGATTATGATTTTTTCGTTTACCATCATCATCAACATAATGATGGTGACGGTTAGACTAGCCTTTAATTATAGGGCAACGAGTGCCCCTTTAATATGGCATATCTTGTGTGCGCGATTAAGGACCTGTCAAAAACAGAGAAATTAATTTTTTCGCATTCGTTCTTTAATTCCTTTTTTATCAGCTAAGCGGCATTCATCCGGCGTCCGCTCCCCGTTTACTTTATATACTTTTTTTCTATTTGTGTGTACGTATGTATTTACCCTCGGCTCTTGGTGGTGAATTTTTAACGAAATAAATAATTCTCGTACAACAATAGTTTACAGATAATTGGCTTGGATCGAAGAGAATTGGAAAAAAACGCTTGTACATACAGGATGGACCAAATTCGATGCAACTGTAGGCTATCTCTGTAACTAAAAGACAGAGAAAACAAAAGTGAGCTATCTTGTTTTGTTTTTGAGCAATGAGCAAAAAGCGGATATTTCATGATATTGGAAACCGCTTATATCTTGAACACTCACAGATATAAAAAAACCAATAATACGTTCTACAGGCACTTTTTGAAATAGAATTCAATGGTGTATTTCGTTTTTCGATTATCTTGATAATTTCGGAGTTATGATATAAAGTCGTATTTTTTTAAAAACAAACTATATTTGAAAATAAGATTTTCAAAGAACTTATTTTTTGCTAATTTCAAAAATATATACGTTCTTAGTTTTATCTTGATAAATAACAAAGATATTTAATTTTTTAATTATTTATTACGATTTTCCTTAATTTTGAAGTCAAAGTTGACTCTGAAATTTAATTGTGAACGTACCACTGAACAGTCAACCAATAGTTCGACATTTAAGTTGATGTATATAGATATACAAAAATGTATTAAAAATTGTGGTACGTTCACAATTAAGTTTCCATAGCCAACTTTGACTTCAATGGAAAAATAGTATCCGTTATTAATTTTAAGTGTATTGAAACACTGTCGCCTAAAAAATAGGAAATT
>JAZBGW010002281.1:0-10690 GCA_037464815.1 Mylabris variabilis | reverse complement strand
ATTATTAATTAACAACTTCCACTTTTTCTATCTCCCTCTCCTGTCTCAATATTAATTTATTCATAGCACTAAACAGAAATAATTACCTTTTTTCCATTTATTATTTCGAAATTTTTACGATTATTTCCTATTCCATTTGCTTATCTTGCGCCTCTTTTCGATGCGCCAAAATCAATATTCCCTCTACAATATAGTGGTCGACTGGTTGGTCGTTCTAACATTTCATAAAACACTTCAAACGCAGCTACGACATCAACATCGTCTCTACTTTCTCGATATTATTGTGATTTTTTAGTGGATTATAAAAGGTGTTGTTATTGTATAGATAGAAAAACTTGAAAGATAAACAAATTTGTGGAATTCTACAAGGGTTTGTCTCGATAGATATGAGTGATGTTTATGTGAATGGTGTATTGAAGCCGAAATCCTCCTCAATGGCGTTCTATTCAGATTACAATGGTGATAACGAGCCCAATACGGCCCTGGTCGATCAAGAAAGGCAAGGTAAATAAATAGACAATAGGGCATTAATTGAGGTTATGTACTGTCATTGTGTCAGCAATTTAAAATAAGAGTATTTTTTGATTTAAATTGTACGTCTTTGTTTCGTTTTCTTGTATTCTCATCGATTTGTTTTTAATTCTCGTTTTATTTAATTTTATTTTTAGATTGAATTTGTGTATTTTTAGTAGTCTAGGCTGTTTCTTCCAATGATACGATCGTATTTTTGGAGAATGTTTACATTGGAAATTGCCAAAATGAAATGATTCAAAGCCCCCATACTCTTCAACAATAAATAAACACATCATAAAATAAAGATTAGTTAAAATTAAATAAGTTTTGCTCAGTTTTAAAATCTAATTGTGCAGTTTATGTTATTTTCAAAATATTGCAAACAATTGCTAATCACCAACGCTGCCACGCCGGCACAGAATTCGGTAGGAATGAAAGACAATTGCAAATGTAGCTGAAAAAAAAAGTGTCAAAAAGCCCGTATGGCTAATAAAAAGTTTTGTAGCCATTAGTTGATAAATTTTCACACAAATTATTTTTTGATAGGTTGCCAAAAAGATCAAATTTTCAATCTACAATTAATTAAAGTGAAACAGTAAATCTATCAGATAATTCATCAATCTGACAGCATCGATTAATACATTTTTCTTTACTTCACGTCTAATGGTAGCTCTAAATTCTGAATTAATTTAAATAATTATCAGTTAACATTTTTTTCATTTTTTAAGTATCTGTATTATCTTGTTTTATGTAGAGCAATTTCTTTAAAATAATTTGTTTTATTATTTGCATTTTAATATGCTGGCATGTAAAGCTACGTTTAGAAATGAAAGATGTACATGTTTACCAGTGGCGTAGCGGTTTTACTCTTTTTCTTTTATAGAAATTCTTTTTATTACAAATTAATTAATTTTACAATTCTTAACTTTCTATTTTCAACTGAAATTAGCCTTGCAATTTTATAATATTATCAATAAAGAGTGTGATCAATTTATTTACAATATATTTTAAATTAAGATTCGTTTTTATCATTTATTGTTAATTATGATAATTATTAAATTTAATATAATTCAAGCGATAAATAATCGTCGACGTTGCCAGATTAGCAGAAAATTTAGCTGAAATTAAGAAATATAATTTATATAGAAACGGGGTAAGATTTTTTAATTGTTTGAAAATAAAACATTGTGAAAAAGTTGCATATTATAGAAATTTACATACTTTAATTTTTGGTCGTTTGCCAACAGAGTTGGAACAGTAGACTTACCGAAAAATTGATAAATCTGACACCCTCGATTACTATCCCTATATCACAGTTTTATCGTCTAGTAGTAGCTCAGCTTCGTATTTATCTAAATAATTAATTATAAATTAACTAATTTCACTGCCTGTGTTACCTTATTTAATGTAATACTTGACTTTTATAAAGTCATGTAATTTATATTTGCCTTATTAGGTTGGCACATATTTTTAGTCATAAAAGGTCATTGCACATATATCCCAGTGGTGTACCATTTTTACTCCATAAAAATTAATTGATTCTACAATTCTGAACTTTTTATTTTGAATTTTCATAAATTAGCGGTCTAATTTTTAATAATATTAATCTTTAATAATTATCAGTAGAATTTATCAATTTTAATCGTAATCTAGTTGTTTTTTTGATATTTATCCAGTCGTTTTTGATATTGATTCAATTGAATAGCAGAGTACGTTGTCAACTTTAAATAATTAATCAAATAAATTAGAAATTAAATTATGACTACAAGAGGAAATTATGACTTCAAGGCGAAATAGGTATAGAAGACGAAGTGACAGTAGTACTAGTACTAGTGTTAATTCAAGTAAGTGCTTTAAATAGATATGACATCTTCTGTTTTTCTATATAATTTGCACGATCTATCTAATCATATTGTAAATATTACAAATAGTTTAATTTCAATATCAGTAAAACACATGATTCTTGTGTTATCAAAAAATGAAAACACCCAAATTAACGAGCATTGTTGTCTTTTGTTTTGAATATTTTTTGGCAGCTACTCTTATTGTTCAAACTATCAATATACAACTAAAACGCTATTTTAAGCATTTAAAAAAAGTTATGTACAGATGTGCCAGGCACAAAATAGAACTGTAGTAGAATTTCAATCGTATCATTCTACTATCTGTATTGATAACGAACAGTTTATCGTGTGTTTGTGACGGTGTTATAACAATTTCCGTTAAAAAACAAATAAAAATGTGTTCTAGAGGTGTTCACGTATCAAATGAAGATACGTTGATGGTGAATCAACCGTCGTTTCTTCGTGTTAATTCATTTGTTGACGAAGATAACCTCACGTCAGGTAGGCAACTTGAGACTATCAGTATTACAAAATAGTTCAATACAAAGGACATTGTTTGCATTATTCAAATTACAAATTACAATTTTTTAATAACATTAGTTTCAAAGATTTCAAATTTCCCTAAAATCAAAATATTTGAAAAACATTCAGCTCTACACTATGGCTCATGGTAGGGTGCACTACCCCATATAACGGGGGTTGTTAAAACAATGAAAACACTCTCCATATGTAGTTCAGATGGAAGAACGGCAATATACCGAATTTCATGAACTTCCATCAATTACAACCCTCAACTTAGGCACTATGGGGGAGGTCTAGCGTCAAAGGGGGCTCAGTGTGATAGGGGGTTCAACAATTTTAAAATCTCTTCTTGAAATATTTTAGCCAAATAATGTAATAAATGCCCATTAATGAATGATTTAAGTATTTAATTTACTAATGAGTAGGGAGCCCTTTTGTTGTGGGGGGCCCTCAGATTTTCCGTTACACCACTGTTCAGCCTGTATAGCAGCGATTTTTAAACGTTGGGTCGCAAATTGTTCAATTATATAAAAAATGCTGTTTTTTCTCTTTAAATTTCAGTTTTATAATGCTTTAAAGTGTCATTTCTCGAGGTATTTCTCAAAAATTTCATGCGGGGGTGAGAACTTTCTCTCCTTACTCCAGCCGAGCGGGTATTTCGGGCAGAAATTCGCTAGCACCCTCTCGACTAGAGCCCTATGTAAAAAATTATTTGGGTTGTATGTTAGAGAAACGCTGCTGTATACTACTTATGACAAGTCAATTGGCGAGCGATTCGAAAAATATTTCAAAGATTTGTAGATATGCCTGGAGAGCTTTTTAGCAAAATTAGAACTTCGTAGTTCATTTGGAAGTCGGTCAGAAAACGCTTGTTTCTGATTTTTAAAAGTTACTGCGCATTTAAAATGACTCGAGGATTCTTCCAACATTGATTTTTTTCGTTTTTCTCTATTGTATTCGAATTATTTAGGATGTAATGGAGTAAAACAAAAAAAATCAACGTTGCAAAACTCTTACAGTCATTTATGGTCGTTTTGTGCGCTTAGCTTGTTTTTGAAAATCGCTACTTTGTCCAAAACGAGCGTCTTTTGATTGACTTCTAAATGAGCTATGAGGCTCTAATTTTGCTAAACTTATCCTACAAATCGTTGAAATATTTTTCGAGTCACTGATTTGCTATGAGAAGGATGTAATTTTATATAAATCATCCGGTGTACTTGAGAAATCACCAATAAGTAGGCAACCAATTATACGCCAATATAAATCGATATTACGCGAAATTTAATTATTGATGATTGATTAAAAGTCTTGTAATTAAATTAAATTTCAAGGATCTTTACAACTATTGTCTCATTTAAATATAAAATATTCAATATCGTTTTTTTTTTATAAAATAGTTCAGCATTCTCTTGTTAGATAGACCGGTTATAACGGCTGATTCAATTTTAATCTCGATAAATATAATGGAATTATCAATTATTTTATTATGATACACGCATGGTATTGTGATGACGTTCATATGCGCGATAAGAACTTTTAAATATTCAGTTCTCATATTATTTGTCTTTAGTTGAATTCTTGCACAATTACTGTTCTGATTCCACCGATTATATTAACGTGAGAAAATGCTTTTTAATTCGTCATTATTATCATCATCCTCATCATCATCGACAACATCATCATCATCGTCAAGGGTGAATTGTCGACGTGATAAAAGGGCCGGTTCAAATTCTAAAGAAAAACCAAATGAGAATGCTAAGGGTAATTTATGATTTTTTTTTGTATAGTTTGAAATTTAATAGTGATAACAAATTATTTTTAGATCGTTTTGTACTTAAAGGTCATCATTTGTCCACTTTTACGAAATTAATGTTAAATTTTTCTTTGTTTATTTTGATTACAGGCAATGACAGTCCATCATTTATTTCATCACAAGATTATCCGAATTCAGGTGAATTGACAAATGAAATTTCCGCACCATATGAAGTGCCCCAATTCCCTATTGAACAAATCGAAAAGAAATTGGCCATACAACGACAACTCAACGTTAAGTGAGTCACTTTATTATTTTATTTATAATTCATAATTATTTTGTTTTCAACAATTTTTTCCTTCATTATTGATTTTTTCCATGATGTTATATTTTAGTAGTAGTTGCAATTATAAATTCTTTTAAGGGGATTCCGGACTGATATGTCGATTCGGAGTGCGAAAATAGTCAATTTTCGCTTGTTTTTTTAAGATAATGCGAAAAATTGCCGTGCGTTAGATAGAGCATTTCAAATTGCATGCTCTAAAGCTTTCTATTTTGAAAAAAATGTGATAAAATTCTAAATGGCAGATAAAACTCTCGGAGCCTGTTTTTTTGTAGGTTTCCTTCATAACTGACTAAAATTTAACCAATATTATTAATTTTCAATATTTTTCAATTGATTTAGATATTAAATTAAAAGAGCTTTCCAAATATGTAAGGATTTTCCTGATATGTTTGTTAATTTTCCGATAACTGAAGAAAATTTAAAAGAAATTCCAAATATGATGCATAATTTTCAAAATAGAAAATCATATTCTCGGATTTAGAAAGGTAATGTGAAAGCCGAGAACTTGAAACTAGCTTAAAATCGAATTTTGAAAATTTAGTGTTTCCGGGACCATTTGAACTAATTGCTCATTTATTATTTACAAGTATTAAAATTAAGTAATATGCCTCTTGATTGGTATGAAAATATCGGGAATTTTATCTACATCACGACCATATCATTATGAGTGGAAAATATTTCGAAAATCTGCCTGCTAATTTGATTTTCAATAGGCGTGGTTTGTTGTTATTGTGATTAAGTTCGTAATATACCAGATAGATGGTGTAGTCAATTATGTCTCTCTACTGTGTTTAAAATTCAATGTTGCCAGACGTCGTTTTTTCCATTTAATTATTTATAGAAAGTAAATGATGAAATATGAAACAGAAAAATTATAGCAGCCGCTAATATAACGGCAAAAACATTAACCGGTGAAAAAAATTTGAATAAATAAACAGAATCCAGAATGAACAAAAAAAATAAATCCAATAGAAACAGGAGGCGTTTATAAATGTAAACGACGTCTGGCAACATTGAATTCTTACACAAAGTGGACAGACATAAGACGCGACACCCTCTATCTGCTATATGACGAACTTAATTACAATAACAAGAAACAACGCCTACTGAAAATCAAATTTCTAGGTCGATTTTCAAAATATTTTCCATTATAATGATATCCGGAATCGCCTTAAAGCTAATCAGTCGACTGTTGATCGAGCCCCTTTCTAAGTCACACACACACAGGCACACGGTAATTATTAAGGGTAGGTCGTATTTATTGCTTCGTCATGTACGCTTATCAGTCTTGTTTCAATAAAAGAATGTTTTTCACAGCAAACATTCCTATTGGAATCAACGGCTAGAATCTATATCGATTAATTTTTTTTTTGTTTGTATTTGTTGTAGAGTTCTTGGTGATAAGCGTAGTCATTATGAAACGTCTAATGTTGCCGAGGAACAGGATCCAACCGCCCTTGAAGATCATGAATTATATGTGCCGCATTTTCAAAGAGTTTCCGTCTCTGGTGAGGATACAAGTGGGGTAAGTTTAATCTGTACCTCCCCTTTCCTCCATCGCTCTATTATTTGTATAAGGTATGAGAGAATCCTTATAATTGTTTTAAAATTTGGTCAAGGTTCCATTAGAAGATTTAGAACGTGCTTCACGTCTAATAATCCAAGCATTAGAGATACGTAAACGTTATATGAAATGGTCGTATCAGAGTTTTTCGCAAACGGTTGATCGTTTCTTGGATCCGGATAAAGTAAATATGCAACATGATGATAAGCAAACAATTGAAGGTAAATTCATTTATTCCATTATAAATTTATTTGTATATTATATATGTGTGTGTGGACGATGCATGTTATTTTATCAATCCTTTCTTTGGTATTTATTGGCGATTGATAAATATGCAATCATGAAAAGAGGGATCAAAAAAAAGATTATTAAAATTTGCATGTAATTAGATAATGATGATGATGATGATGCTGATGATGATGATGCACCTGATCGACAATTATTAGAAGAATATTCTGTACGAACTACACGATCGCTGAGTGATATAATTCTGAGTAATATTTTAAATGATATACAAGAAGGTAATCAGTAGTGTTGTTTTTTTCGAAGAAAATTCCATACACATACACACAAATAAAAAATAAACCAACCCCTCAACAAAAATTAATTTTGAATAATTGATTGTTTTTCCACATACAGCACCTCACAAAACAGGTGTTTCACACAAAAATTGTGTAACTAAATGTTTTAATTATGTTAAAATATGCATATTTTATTATTTCCGAGTTCCTAAATAGAATAATTATTTATTACGTTTTAATTATTTATTGTTGTATTAATTAATGATAATTATCATTTAACCTTTATTACGATTCATTTTTTTATGGATTTAAAATGGATTTTTCGTTGATATTTCAATATTTAGGAATTCGTTTTGTGACTAACTGGATAGGTGTCGATTTGAAATTTATTAAAAAAATTATATTTTCTTATCGAATTTTATTTAAAATTGTCGTATTTTAATTGATTAGAACATGGTATCCATCCACCAACGCATACACCATGGCAAGCACCGGATATTCCTGATACAACTCATGTTTTCAAACAACGTCATGGTGTTTACGAGGTATACCTGAACGATGATGATTTAAAAAATGATAAACCATGCGATTATCCATATCCAGATGTAGCAACATTTGCTACTGATATGCATTTGATGTGTAATATGATTGCTGATGGACCTTTGTAAGTTGTTGTTGTTGTTGTTGTAATCAGGAACGGACTGGACAGATTTAGGCCGGAGCCAACTGTCTTTAGAAGGGGCCATGCAATTATTTAAAAAAATGCACATGTTTATTTAAAATGTAGGCGATGTAAGAGAGGTGTGTTGGCCATTAGAAGGATAAGAAGTTCTAATTAAGGGGATTCTGGACTCCGGGCTGAATTCAATGTCCGAAAAACTGATAATTTTTCATTTTTTTTTTAATCATCGATTTCTAGCTTGTTTTTTGAGATATTCCAACGCTTTAACCAGCGTTGAATTGGCCGTTTTACGGTGCATCCGAAAGCGTTTTTCATTTTGGAAAATTTTCACTAGATTCTAAAGTGCACCACACAATTTCTACAATTTTAAAGATAGAAAATCGTACAGTAACTTGTTTGAAAGCTTATTTAAGGGCAAAGGGCAGATGGTTTCCAAAAAATCCAATTTTGGAAAATCGAAAAAGTTATTGAAAAAAATTAAAGAAAATTTTCGAACTTTTTCGATTTTCCAAAATTGGATTTTCTGCTCTCCGTTCACGAATAAGCTTTCAAAACACCTGCTATACGATTTTTTATCTTTAAAATTGCAGAAACTGCGTGATTTAAAAAAAAATTAACATTGACAATTGACCACATTTATGAAAAGACCCTGTACATGTAAATCTCCTCCCACTGAGATTGCCAACTCTGATTTCATGAATTTCAGGACATTGAAGATTCAGGACATTAATAAAAAATTGCCGATAATGTCAGTGTAAAATAAATCTACCTATTTTATAAGAAAAAATACATTTTAGGAGATTAGTTAAGGGTCCGCAGTAGTCAACTATCCGAAAAAATGCTTGTTTTCTGAGATACTGTATTGTTCTGGAAAACTGCTGAAGCGCAAAATAAAATCTTGAAGCATGTCAAAAATTTTACTCCTTCATATTTTGTACAATTAAAAAAAATACTTTGTTTAAAAGTTTATCAATGACGAAATGTCCTGACGGTCGTAAATAATACAATTTTGAAAAATTTAGAAAATTAATGAAAAATATCATGAACATTTTCTAACTTGCCGTCCTGAAACAAGTAATGAAAGAACGCAGTACAAGTGGGCTCGAATTCAGGATATCCTACGAAATTGGCAACCTTACCGCCGAGGCCAAACTGCTCCAGTCCGACTCTGATTTTAATTATTATTATTAATTTGATTTTCTCTAATTAGGAAATCGTTCTGTTATCGTCGTTTAAGTTATTTATCATCGAAATTTCAATTGCACGTTTTATTGAATGAATTACGCGAATTAGCATCACAGAAAGCTGTACCGCATCGTGATTTTTACAATATACGTAAAGTTGATACACATATTCATGCAGCATCTTGTATGAATCAAAAACACCTATTACGTTTCATTAAGAAAACGTTAAAGAATCATGCTGATGAAATTGTAACAGTCAATAATGGTAAACCGATGACTTTAAAAGAAGTCTTTCAGGTAGTAATTATTAAATATTTCGTGTCACGTTTCATGTCAAGTTAATATTTTATTTTAATTATAGTCGATGAATTTGACAACATATGATTTAACTGTGGACATGTTAGATGTACATGCTGATCGTAATACATTTCATCGTTTCGATAAATTCAATGCTAAATACAATCCGATTGGTGAGAGTCGTTTACGTGAAGTATTTTTAAAAACTGATAATTATCTAAATGGTAAATATTATGCGAGAATTATAAAAGAGGTTGCTAGTGATTTAGAAGAATCAAAATATCAAAATGCTGAATTACGTTTAAGTGTCTATGGTAAGAGTCGTGAAGAATGGGATAAATTAGCAAAATGGGCAATTGAATCCAATGTATATTCAGATAATGTACGTTGGTTAATACAAATTCCACGTTTATTGTATGTTATTTATTATTTTTAAGGTTATTGTGTAGTATACAGTTTCAATTCGGGCCACACAATCAACTAAAATATTTTTCCAGGGGAAGACAAGAATGCAGTCTCTTTACGAGAATGTTAATAAATGAAGTACGAAGAAACTGCAGCCTTCTTTCCCCCTGAAAAAATATTTTAGTTGATTGTAAACGCCAATTGAAACTCAACACTACACAATATCCAATTCTTATAATCTAATCGAATATAATTGCAGTGATATTTTCAAATTGAATAAACTGTTGGATAATTTCCAACAGATCATTGACAATATCTTTTTGCCATTGTTTGAAGTAACAGCTCGTCCATCAACACATCCGGAATTGCATCGTTTCCTCGAATATGTGATCGGTTTCGATTCAGTCGATGATGAGAGCAAACCGGAAAAGAATCCATTATTTGATAAAGATATGCCAGCACCAATTAATTGGAATGATATAGAAAATCCAAATTATGCATATTATCAATATTATTTGTATGCAAATTTAACGGTTTTAAATCATTTACGTGTTGAGAAAGGTCTTCATCCATTTGTTTTACGTCCACATTGTGGTGAAGCTGGTCCTGTTCAACATCTAGTCTGTGGTTATATGTTATCAGAGAATATTTCACATGGTTTATTATTAAGAAAAGTACCAGTTTTACAATATTTATATTATTTAGCACAGATCGGTATTGCTATGTCACCATTATCGAATAATAGTTTATTTTTAAATTATCATCGTAATCCATTACCGGAATATCTAGCTAGAGGTTTAGTTGTATCATTATCAACAGATGATCCATTACAATTCCATTTTACAAAAGAACCATTAATGGAGGAATATAGTATTGCGGCACAAGTATGGAAATTGTCCAGTTGTGATATGTGCGAATTGGCTCGAAATAGTGTATTAATGTCTGGTTTTCCACATAAAATCAAACAATACTGGCTTGGACCGAACTATACGAAAGAAGGTGTTGGCGGTAATGATATAACACGAACAAATGTACCAGATATAAGGGTGGCTTTCCGTT
>JAZBGW010002280.1:0-12078 GCA_037464815.1 Mylabris variabilis | reverse complement strand
GCCAACTACGTGATTAATTTGTCGAATTTGCGTTCAAGGGGAAGCTGGATTACGGAAAAAGTGCCAATTTGTAATCTGTTTTACATTTTTAGAGATAAAAAATCATACAGCAGCTTGTTTGAACGCTTATTTATGGGCGGAGGGCAGATGAATTCCAAAAATCCAATTTTGGAAAATCAAAAAAGTTATTGAAAAATTTTTTTCAATAATTTTTTTGATTTTCCAGAATTGTATTTTTCGGAAACCATCTGTCCGCCCATGGATAAGCTTTAAAATAAGCTGCTGTACGATTTTTTATCTTTAAAATTGTAGAAACTGCGTGATTTACAAATGTTTCAACATGCTCCGACATTTTCCTCTACTATACTTTGGAATTTAGTAAAAATTTTCTAAAATGGAAAAACGCCCAATTCAACGCTGGATGCAGCGTTTGAATATCTCAGAAAACCAGCGAGAAATCGATGATTAAAGAAAAATGAAAAATTGCCACTTTTTCGGATGTCGAATAGAGGCCGGACTCCAGCATCCCCTTAAATTGGTGTAAGAATATGACCGAGTGATTTGAAATATATTTTCATCTCGTAAATGTTCTGCAATGTTTCATAGTTTTAATTACAGTCGGCATTATTAAACCGTTCATATATCTATCAATATTGAAATGATATATGTTATATCCAATAATAAATATAATAAAGATATTGCGATATCTGCTATCGACTTTGGGTCATTGTGCATCTCGATATGTTGTAGATCGCTTACGATATTCGCTATTGATACACGTTGAAATATGTCGATGTTTTTTTGGAATTTTCTTCAAAGCGAAAAAATCAACATGAAATGTTAGTGGAATTGTTTTAGTGGCAAAACGGTACCAAAGCGCCGTCGGCCAAAAGGGGGAGGCGAGCCGCGTTGATGCCGCCCACTTTTTACTTATATCACAAAACTCATTATTGTCCATTTGTATGCCTGTATCGTTGGGTGCTTATATGGATAGAAGCGACCATCGTATGTCCACTAGGCTTTTTTTACTGTTTGTCTATTTCCGCTAAAGATATTTCAAATGGATATGCTCCGGCTGACAATACGATTTATTGTTTTATGACTGATTGTAAGTAATGGCTATGTGAGATTAAAATGTATTCGTTGAAATTGCATTGCTATATAGTTGAATTGCTTATATTTAAGGCGTACAAAACGGCGACAAAAAATCACAGTTTAATTCAAATATTTAGAAATTATACCAAATCATAATTCAAAGTATTATGATATACATAACTTGACTACAAAAAAAAAACATTAATATTCCATTGCTGTTCTCATAATGATGTAACTGGGATTAAAATGGCACTTTACCGATGTAAAATAGAACAATGTGAAAATATACAGGCAATTTACAAGCAATTTCACAATGTTTTTTTTTTTAGAACAAAACATTAATTTTTATAACTCGCCGTTTCTGTCGACAATTTTTACAATTTTAATGATAACCCGTCGAAATTTTTATTTAACCGTTTCCTTGTTTAACTGTAATTCTATTATTGAAACAATTAAACGATATGACAACAATTCGTATGGAGTGAAAATTAATTGCCGCACACAACATGTCTTGTTGTTGGTTTTAATGTAATAACGTTTATTGTCAACATTACAGAATTCGACAGATAATTCTCATATTTTGTACATGTGTCGACCTTTAAATTCGACCGTAATTGGTGTATGTATTGAATAAAAAAATAATAATCATTTAAAAAAAAACACGATAATAATCTCGATTATATTAAATTGTAATGTGTTCAAGATACGTATGTAAGGTTTGAAAAATTAACAAAATTTACATTTATGCAAATTAAATTCTAATGTAATCATGTAGGTAAATTTATTTGCTGTTATTTATTTGAATAATAAAATTTTCAATATGGTGAACGTGAAATCAAATCGAAAAATATCGCTTATTATTATTATTATCATTATTATTATTATTGTATGTTTTTTTTTTAAGTTTGTACGTTGGATTGTAGCAATTGGTTCATTGACATGACTAGAATTATTAGCATGTTTATCTAAATACCTGTTACATATATTCTACTGATCGACAATAATCGTACAGAGGTGCGGTAATGACGTCAAGTATTCTGGAAATTTCATTCGCCGTTTACGTAAATACTTTCAAAGGGTTGATTTTTTTTGTAAATTCAATTGCCTATAGTCAGTATTTTTTAATGTTGATTTTGTATGGTTGTTGGTAGTATTAGTGTATTACCTACCCGAAATATTGTTAGGTGATTTTATTTTTATGCAAATGCGGCCGCGAAACCGGTCTAGCGCATCTTCAACCAGTCCCTTTAAAAGGTTCACTTGACCATTGCTTAACTCTTTCGTTATAGTATAAGTACGCGTATATCCAGTGGAAAAACAACCTCGTTTCTATCTAATATTGTATAAAAGACATTCGTGGGAAAACCCCCTTAAAATGACCCCTGTATTAGCCGAATTGACCCATGAACCCGGATTGTCTACCCCCTTAACGGACTGACCAGAACTGGACATACGAGTTTGACTAGTGACACATGTTGGTAGAAGTTCGTGAGAACTGCGGATGTCCGGCGATGATGACCACCAAATACAATTTGGCCTTTTCAACCGATTCCTTAGCGGGACAATAAAGGCCCTTAGATAATGCATACAAAGTATAGGACGAGTAAAAAAATATCAACTATACAAATAATGATAGACGGCTAACGAACAAAAACTGAAAAAGCAGTCTTAGTTGGTCCCCTTCGATAATAATCAATCTTTTAAAACTGATTTTGGAAAAATTTCAATCGAGATAAGCCAGACGAAATAAAAACCTCGTCGTCATTGCTAATTAATTGCCAACATTAAATTTTCAACATAGAAATTTCGATATAAATAATCATTCAGTAAAGTTCATGGTCATTTTGATAAATCTGTATAGCCTTACACATACATATATATAGATTTCTTTTATTTTATTCGTTTTTTTATTTTATTTTCTTAACTTTAAATCAGAATTCCGATTAATTCTTTTCTATAGGGCCGCTTGGTAGAGCTTTTTCATCTGTTGTCTGAGAATTTTCGTTGTAATTCCAGACGTTCATTTAACCAACGATAACACACCGAAAAAACCCAAATTTTAATCTACTTCAACGTCATTATTTTAATTGTAATACAAATGAATAAAATGTTGAAAATTGTAAACAGTGTTTATTTAGTAACATGAATAAATATAAATTTCGATTTGTATTTAAACAATTTCAACAGTTGAATGAATAAATATAACAAGTAGTACGGGAGCGCGTTGAATCTTTTCTTTAGTTACACAAAACCCATCAGCTACCCTTTTGTTGAATTATAAGGGTTGAGGATCTTCCAGGGAGGTCGATTATCATCACACCTTTTGATATGTTTCGTTTGTCTTTTTCTTTTTTTCCATTTCGTCTCTTATAACAATTGATTTATAGAGATACAGCCAGGTCGATCTAATATCAAATTCCATCCCTTAAAATGTTCATGAATAAATACAATTTAAATTTATACAAAATTCCACTCAAATTATCATCTTCTTTATATGGGGTGTACCATTAAGTTTTCCAAGTAATTGATCGAAAAAAACTCAAATCCAATCTTTTTTTTTATGAATAAACATCGATTCTTGGTCGTTTATAATTAAAAATTTTTATGTTTTTCAGCTGGAAATTGTCGATCGACTTGATGAGTTTAAATTAACTTCTTTCGTTGTTGTTGTTTTACGTTATTTCTGTGTAGTCTGTTGAATTAATTTCAAATAAATTGTTAATTAAGAATGATGGAGAGTAGAATATTCTATAAAAATGTCGCCAGTATTATTATAATGTTAACAAGAACTTAACATTTGTTAGATTCAATGAAGTTTAATAATGAAACAAAAACTAATAAATGTAAGTAAAAAGAACAAAATTATATGAAATTAATTAAAGGAAATCTGTGCAATGAATTGGATGAGGAGGTCTTATTGGAATAAATTAATTAATCGACTAACTATACAACCAGATCAGTTCTTTTAAAGGAAATACAAACCAAACAAGTCAAATATTTATTACATACTTGAATTATAATCTTGGCTACATGCAATAAAAACAAAAAGTATGACATGTGTAGATATATAAAAAAAATAATTTCGGTACCAATTGACCTCGGATACATTTTGTCTACAAGTGAAATTTGACGATTAGATCTTTCAAGTGTCGATGTAACCTTAACGTTGACCCATGTTTATCATTGTTTGATCTAGTTTTGTGTAAGAAATAAGAAACATTCTTACAAAATGTCCAACAACTGTGTATTCAAGATATAAAACAGTATTTGTCTCCTTTATATCTATGTATACATATATAAAATATATGTTTATGTGTGTGTATGTGTTTTATACATTTATCTAGAAAGAATTCCGTCATGAAATTTTATTGCGTACGTACCGAACTAAAATGGATATGTTTCATAGTTTTTGCAACGATACGTTTCTTGCCCCAGCAATTGTAAATTCTTTTAATGTAATTACGAACGCCAATTACTTGAATTTCTTTTGCAAGAATTCTAGTGAGCCGCTAACGAACGATTCAACTACTTCATCTCGTTTTGGTTATATGAAACGATCCATAATATCATCGACATGATTTATTAATAATTAATAAAAACGACTAAAAAAAACATATGAAGAAACAAGGACAATGAAAAAAATTATTATTAAATTTCGGTGTATCGAAAGAGAAATTGTTTAATGAAATTCACGTGGTGAAAGAAGATGAAACCGTCTGGACCCCGAACTAGACGTCGTTTCAAGTATAACAAGTTATTTAGCAAATCAACATTTCACGGCGTCCGACCGGAAAAACTAGTGATTTTATTGAATGACTAAATAGATAGTTAGCGATTTACCGGTTAAGAAGTTCGACCAGTTCATCAAGTTCAAAATGTTGACTATTCCATTCTATATTAGATTTTCATTCAGTTTGTGTTAAGACGCGTTGTGGTGATCTAGTTGAGGTTTCTGCGAAAAAAACAAAACTATTTTCCTAATTCAACAACACAACAACAACAACGACAACAATAAAAACAAAACATTAATGGCATATAGGATTTTTGAAAAAAGAGGCCATATATCCTTGACCTTCAGTTTTATTTACGATCATTTCGTCTCGTTTCTTTTAATTCCTAATTAGCTTACGTAATTCCCGAACTATTTGTGTTGTTAACGTATAAATTATCGTTTTCAAATTTATTTATCGCCCAAAAAAACACCGATATAACAAAATGTATTTTGTAAAAGTCATCAATAAATTGCATTTTTATTTAACATACAACATATAAATAAATAGATATAGGTATGTATCATAAAACAATCAACAAAATAATATTACGCCTTTATGTAAAGCGACACCAACGTTATTGTGAAATTCCAATAATGTAATTACTAATTACTTTCATTATTATTATAAAAGTATTACGATGCAATTAAAGAAAATATGAAGGTGAAATTCATTGTTGTAGAAATTGTGTGCAAGGAAGTCATCAAATGTGTTGTTTATGCTTCATTTATTTATTTAATAATTATCAATTAATTGTTGATAATATCTTTTATCTACATTAAAATGAGTTATTTCACATTGCAAATTAATAGTTTTGTAATATAACACTGTTAATAATCGTAAATACTAATTACAATTATATTCAGTAGAAATAAATTTATACTTGTCTCGTCTTTATTGGTTTATTTGCTATAATAAAACATCGTTATTAAATAATTAATTAATAATCATCAAATCCATTTTGATAATTTTCAACTTCCCCACTTATAGATAATCATCTTTATAGATGAATGAATATGATAAGCGAATAAAATAAAAAATAAATAAATGTTAATTTTCGATTTAAAACGTAATCAACAAGAATTTCAAAAATACCGCTAATTTTCAAATTTTTGAATAGTAGCGACATCTCACAATAAATTCCACAAGACAGGCAGCGCTATCTATTGCATTCAGAATTATTCTTATAAAAAAAAATAGATATCGCTATGCACCAACACGCGAGACTATCATAAAATTCAACTAACACACAACAGATGCCGCTTGTTATATCAGGAATTATTTGGTCTTCACAGTAAATATAGTTACTTAACAATTGAATAATTGTTAATTATATTGCAAATTATTATAAGCTGATTATTTATGTATTGAATTACATTTATTCTGAAATAATTGTTGCATTGTCCGCCATCTCTGTACAAGTAACTTATATTTGTACTGACGTGTTTCGAAAATATACGCATGCGTCCTTACTTTAGCATTGTAAACAACTAAGTAACGACGTACGTATATTTGCATGCGGTGTAATTGTGGTTACTGTCGACTAACTGTGGTAATGTTTGGATCGTATAATGAACGTTAACCGGATATTTTAATCAGAAAAGTAATATTTCCAGTTTTTCAGTCTTATCATGATTTGAAATGATAAAATACAAGTATATTTTAATATTTACAGCTTTATCGTTAATTATAATTCATTAAAACTATTTGTTATAATTGTAATTTTGGTTGTTTTAATTGTAGTTAATTTTAGAAAAATAGGTAAGATTGTCGAATGGAAATCATGGAAATTTAATTAAAATTGTTAATTAGAGGTTTTTAGCTAAGATCAAATAAAATGACTACTGATTTAATTGTTGATTCACAAATTCGAGTGTGGGTATTCTTGCCGATTGTCGTTATAACATTCCTTGTTGGTGTATTACGACATTATATATCGATATTATTGACGAGCCAAAAGAAAGTTGAAAAACAACAATTACAAGATAGGTAATTAATTAATTATGTAATTAATATACGATTATTCTATCTAATTAGCATTTTAGTCAGTTAATTCTACGTGCACGTATGCTACGAGAGAATGCCAAATATATACCGAAATCGTCATTTTTAATGCGTCGTTATGCATTCAACAAAGAAGAAGATGGTTATTTAACACAAAAACGTCCACCAGTTACACAAAATGTGATGACTGATCCATCATTAATGACCGATATGTTGAAGGGTAATCTAACAAATGTTTTGCCGATGATTATAATCGGTGGATGGATTAATTGGATGTTCTCTGGTTTCATAACAAGTATATTGTCGAATTAAATTGAAAATTCTCGTGAATAACGATAAAAATTTTAGCAAAAGTACCATTTCCTTTAACTTTACGATTTAAATCGATGTTGCAAAGAGGTATCGAATTGTCACACCTGGACGCTTCATGGGTATCATCAGCGTCCTGGTATTTTTTAAACGTTTTCGGTTTAAGGAGTATTTATACGCTAGTTTTGGGCGAAAATAATGGTAAGCTCCAGAAATGAATCTTGTATTAATATCAATTTTTATCGTAATTTATTTTGATAGCGGCTGATCAAAGTAAACAAATGCAAGATCAAATGTCTGGTGCAGCAATGGCGATGCCGAACGACCCAAAAGTACCATTCAAAGCCGAATGGGAGGCGTTAGAAATTATCGACCACCAATGGGTATTAAGTGATATTGAAAATAACTTAATTCGCGATGATAACCAATAGTTTCATCAATTTTATTAGTTATTTAGTTAATTATTTGATTATACCACGTATACCACTTAAATATAGCCAGTTCTTATAACAACTCCTATTAGTTATGGAGCAATTCGATATTTCCAGGATTTAGCAAAATTAGAACCTCGTAGTTTATTTGTAAGTTGGCCAAAAACACTCGTTTTTGGCTAACTGATACTGATAATTCGATTTTCAAAAATACGCAAAACGACTTACGATGACTTGAGAATCATCCCAACGTTATTTTTTTCGTTTTTCTCCATAGTGTTCTTGAACAGGTGGAATTGTGTCACTCTTTTTCTACAACGCAATGGCGTAAAACAAAATAAATTAATTTTGGGAAAGTCGTCGAGTCATTCTTGGTCGTTTTCTTTATTTACTTCATTTTTGACAGTCGCAACATTGTTTTGGACAGTCGTTCTTTGACCAACTTCCAAGTAAGCTACGAGATTCTAATTTTGCTAAATCCTGGAAATATCCGTGAAATCACTCCCCAACTAATAGGAGTTGTCATAAGAACTAACCATAGTTGAGTGGTATACAGGATGTTTCACTCTAGACTAGATAGTTCTTATGGTGACTCATTAATTAATGATTGATTCGAAAAATTCTTAAGGAGTTGTAAGGTAGCCCCTGGCGGACATTTTGGCATTGTTTTAACACTGCATTCTGAAACAAATTGAAGAAAATAATAAAACAAGAAGTTGTCAAAAGGTTTGTCCTGCCGATTTTTTAATGAGATATAAAGTTACAACTGCTAAAATGTTCTTCGGTGACTACACTGCACATCTTTGTTCTAATCATTAGACAGTCAATGAGTTTGTATCTTGTCTAAAGTGAAAAACGCTGTATAGTACGGTTTATCATGAAGTCATTGGTAATAGTTTAAGAAAATTGCGTATGCAGGTCATACAGTTTTAAGTAATTAATTTTCAACAATAATAATATACAGGGGTGGCAGTTGGAAATAGGAGTATATAAAAATATATTTTTTCCACTTTTCACATTTCAGAAATAGTGGAAGAGTTAAATATAATGACAAAAAGAGATGAGTACCTAGAGAATTATATCGGGTGGACCACGGTATTATCTCTCGAAAAATACATTAACAAATATCTGAACTAAGTTACGATATTACGTAAGAAAGCCACAGCTAACTGCGAGGTGAATTACCGTTGTACACCCCGTATAGGGTTGGTTATTCTAACAAAATTTCACTATTTCCCAACAATTCAGGAAAAGACATCTTTAATTGTTAAGTTTCCGTCTTGTTTGTGAAACCAGGTAACTGATCGATAGTAATATACAATTCTGGCTACTACAACTGTAAACACTGTTAGTTGTTCCATTATTTCTCAATAATATTAAAGAGAGACAATGTTAATTTATTGTAATGATCGGATGCATACCGCTTTTACCTGTAAATTAATAAGTTTATGTTTAAAATTAAGCAAACTGTCTATAAATAGCAAGATTTCTTTTCAGTTTATTTAAGAGGTATAATCTGTTATTTACACTATTAATGTTGAATTATTTTATAAACGAAATACAACTTTATTTCACCTTTTTATACGTATATTCGTATTTTGGTTCTAGTGTTGTACACACTGTAATGTGAATCCTTAAAATTCATGAACCATTAGAAATTTTACCGATAAATCAAAAATTTGTTTTGTTGATAAGATTTCTGATAATATTCAGACGCGCAAGAGAATAAAGGAACAACATAAATTATCAAAATTGTTTAGAAGAAACTTCACGGACATCATGAACATTAATTATGAATTGCAATTAACAAAAACCGCATCGTGAATAATTTATTAAAATTTTTATTTACAGTAATTATAGAAAATTATTTTATTTAACATTGAATTTTATAAGGGGCAACTAGTTTGTATTTTGTAAATTAATTTGATAAAATAAAAAATTCCACACTTTTGGGCTACATTTAGTTGTATGTTAGATTATAAATGTCAATTGTCAAAACAAGATCTGTCAAGATTATGACCTGAATTTAGTGCAAGCTTAAAAGTTTTTCACGTAAAAAGGCAATTTTTCGAAATTCTAATGAAAATAAATTTAAATTGAAATTATTTTATTACAATGTTGAATCCCCGGGATGTGGCTGAAAGAAAATTAAATGCAGAAACCCATCGTTCGTAACATAACCTAACTTAAATTATCTTACTTTATTTATTAATTTCAGGATTGATTGGTGAAGTGCAATTACAGAAATATGGAAATTTCCTTGATAAATACAATAGCGATTTAGTTGCATTTAAACAAAAACTGCCCAATAAATTAAATGTACGATCTGATGTTATTTTACTTGATGTATGTGAAAAAAATCTCAATTTTGTGTCAGTTTATTTAATTTTGATATTTTTGTAGAGCACAAAAACCGAAAATGTATCGCTATTACACCTAGTCCATTCCGATAATAAATTACTAAGTAGGATATTAGCGAGCCTTTCCTCAGTATGCGAAGAGATCAATTTACTCGTCATTGAAGCCCAAAGTTATTACAACATCTTTGTCTTCTATGGCGAAAGTATAGAATTCCTGCAAGAGTAGTGCTTTAGGTTTCGATGACTCTATAAAACGTACATGACTAAGTGAGGGTTTGAGGAAATGGAAGCACTTATTATTAATGTCGAAATATACAGTGTTTTCTTTTAAAGTAGTCAGTTCTTATGAAACTCCTACTAGCCTGAGAGCGATTGAAAAAATATTTCAAGGATTTACAGGAGGGTGCTTAGAGAACATTTTAACAATATTAGAACATCGTAGCTCATTTGAAAGTTGGTCAAAAAACGATCGTTTCTGACAATGTCACTTTACAAAAACGAACAAAGCATGCAAAACGATAAAGAATGACTCGTAGACACTCCCAAAAGTGATTTTTTTTCATTTTTTTTTATTTTATTCTGGAACAGGTGGAAATGTTTTGCATTTTCTGTAAAATGTAATGGAGAAAAACGAAATAAATCACTGTTAGGAAGGTCTACCGGGCATTCTTAGCCGTTTTGTTTACTTTGCTAGTTTTTGAAAATTGCGACATTGTCCAAGGCGATCGTTTTTTGATCAACTTCTAAATAAGCTACGGGGTTCTAATTTTGCTAAAAGGATCTCCAGGGCCGAACCTACAAGTTGTTGAAATATTTTTCGAATCGCTTGCCGGATAGTAAGAGTTTCATAAGAATTAACCACTTTAAAAAAACACCCTATAATTATTCTCAACGTTGGAACAAAAAATTCACACTCACCTTTGACATTTTAGTTCTCCTCTACCGCCCTACACCGTCTGAATTGAGTTGTATTGAATCTTCGAAACCGGAAAGCTCTACTCTTGCTGAATGTTCTTGTAAAAATTTCTATAATTATCATATTTCCATTATAGATAATTGTACAACATGGGATAATTTGAGGTCGGTATCGTTACTGATGGAAACATTGCAGAAAGTTTGTGGTTTTGTTGAACGTTGCCATCAAGTTATAAATCTATTGCTTCGTCAATTATGTGCAATTTTAGGTAGAAGTTCGAATTCTGTTAATTATGGCGCTAACTTTCCGGTATATCTACAATTATTTTTAATTTTTTTAATAATACATTACTTACAGGAACTGTTGGATTGTCTAGCGGAATTGTTGGTTTGTTTGTTAACTTTAGATAATCTGTTATCGTTACAGACGATAAAAAATCATTGGTTATTGTATCGCCGAACTGTTAAGAGTACATTGCATAATACAACAAAATACAATTTCAGTCGTGATAAAGTTCGATCCTTAGATGAACACCTGACGAATATTGAAAATTCGTTATTAACAGGAAGTATTTATAAGGTCTATATTTGTTAATTATTCATTATTCGCAATAATATCAATAACAATTATCAATTTTAGACTGCCTTAGAGAGATGTTTAGATGAGAAATTGATTATGATAATAAAAAGTACGTGTTTAAATAATGAAATATCAGCATATATCAATCATTTATTGACTGAATTAGAACGTGATGATGAGA
Source organism: Mylabris variabilis (assembly GCA_037464815.1). Classification (NCBI taxonomy): domain Eukaryota; kingdom Metazoa; phylum Arthropoda; class Insecta; order Coleoptera; family Meloidae; genus Mylabris; species Mylabris variabilis. The sequence continues at coordinate 433 of JAZBGW010002280.1, read as the reverse complement.
ATATATTTTTTACACAAGTATGGTTACAAGTTAATTGTCTTGTTGTATTTGAACATTATTTATTTGGTAATAGTGATAAAAAAATAATTAAACGTATCTTAGAGATTAATAAAAAAGCATCCGCTTGTACATTATGCGGTAATATTTTATGGTATCCGGAACAATTCTTCTTGAAACATGTTCCTATATTGGCGAAATATTTCGATATAAAATATTTAGATGAAATTCGCTTGAATAAAATCGCTTCAAGAAGTCAAAATTTACCGAAAGAATCACACATATTATCACTACAGGTGAATATTTGTTTTATAATCATTATTATTTTTAATAAAATTGGAAGGTGTGTCCATCCTTGGTTGATGATGATAATATATTTAATTAAAATGACAATTGTTCTTCTCCAAGGAAATTTTATTTTTTAATTTTCAAAGTA
>JAZBGW010002279.1:0-12081 GCA_037464815.1 Mylabris variabilis | reverse complement strand
CAAACGCTGAAAGATAATTAAACGCTATAAGCTTTACTAAAAAGGACGTTGTTTATGCTATTTGTATTCCAAATATCATAATTTTAGTAGCAATAATTTTAAAGAAACGATTTTTTTTAATCAAACACTACATAAGATAAAACTTCATAAAAAGCCTAAATATTTGAAAAACTTTCAGCGTTAGACCATAAGTTGTATTATCAAAGTCCTCTTAGATTTTATCAAAGAATTTAAAAATTCAATAATAAATATACCATTCCATTTAAAATAAGAGAGCAGGGTGTCTTACCCTATATAACGGGGGTTGCTAAAACAATGAAAATATTTTATAAAGGTGTCACTAAGACACATCCTGTATATATAGTAGAGAGGCTCATCAGGCAAATAAGCTAGCATTTAGAAATTCTTGTTGCATATTTATGGAAACCGATTGGTTCAGTGTCGAGTCGTTTTTAATGTTTAATTAGCAATTGTGTCATATTAAATTGTAATATATTTTCATTAGAATTTACCCGTGGATTAGATTTCAAGATCTAAAGAATCTCTGCAGGCGTTAAATTAATTTCCATGATATCTCAAGTAGCTTAAAACTAACTAGAGTGAAACGGCCAACGACAGACCACCATGGAAGATATTTGTTCATATTCCAAGTGTATTCAGAATTTTTTGGTTTTTATTATTTTATTGGAAAATTATCATTTAACATAAATGACAGATACGAGTGGCCTTTTGAACCCCATATAAATGTCCCAGCAGGTTGCTGAACGTATAACTATCCAGTACTATTTGTTTATATGTCATTTTATTAGTTTGGTGTTAAACTGACGACAAGATTCCTATAAAGTGCCGACAGTCTTATAGTTTGAAACATCATTAAATAAAATCGTTCATTAACCATCATTAATCAAACATTCTAGTTGGTTATTGGAGATAATTTAAAACAAAAAAATCACAGCTTGTTATCTATATAGCACGTTTCTAGCTAAGGGCTACATTCGGTGGTGTGTATATAAGAGTTACAGTTTCGGCATTTTCAATCTATAAATTGATCATCCGTAACAATTTAGAATAATAAACTGGTCTAGATTAGAGGAACTAGAGAGCAAAAAAGCAGGACTTTCAAATAGAGAAAGAGATCGAAAGATATAAATAATAAATCTAAGAAATTTTCATTGTTAATCAATATTAATAAAATATTGAAAAGACAAAAAATAAACCCTTAAAAGGTGACTTTCAATTTAGCTGCTCGAATCGAATTTCTACAATTAATTTAATTACAGTTCAATAGATACGTTCAAATAGACACGATTCACTTTGAAACCGATATTCGATTCGATACAATAAATTTGTGGAATCGAACAATAAGAATAAATGCACATTTTAATTGAGCCACGTTAATTTTATATCTATTTCACAGACGAGTAAGTCTAGTCAAAAAATGGAAGAGAAAGAATCGAAATAAGTATAAATAAACCGATTAAAATTAGTTTATAGAGAAGCACGCAAACTTGTACAGACGGATATGTTTATTTAATCAAGTTTTTATCGAAACCAATTAAGAAGAATAACAGATGACACGCGTTTGAACAAGTTAGAGTTGCTCGCGAAAACTTAAATTGACAGTAAAATGCCCAAAGCGATGAGGACTAATTTCCCGTTAATTTAACAATTCTTCTTTCATTTATAGATTTCCTCGAGATCAATTATTTTTTTGATGATTATAAAAACGAGAATATGATGGACTGATTGAGGTGGATAGAGTGAAGTGTGCTCGAAATCCGTTCAACATCTAGCAAAAACTTTGATTCAATTTACCACGATTTTCTTCAGCGGAACAGTAATTATTGCACTTAATTTTGTTAAATTTACTCGTTATTGATGATTGCACCTGTGTCAACTAATGTTGTAATGCTGTATAGAGTTAATGATTGTTATTAGGGCGCCATTAAAATCTAATAATTTCTTCTATTCCAGGTGGCTTTCTCTAATTTTTTGCTACCTATCCATATTTAATTACAATATAGAGAAGTCGACAGGTAGAAAAAGCACGTAGAAAATCCAAATAAAATTCTTGAACTCTATAACGGTTGATTTCAAACGTTAAACAAGCTCAAATTACATATTTTGCAAGTGGAGATTTTTCTGTGATAGTCGCAAGAAAAAAGTCTCGTTGTAATACAATGTAAGTACATCCGGTGGAAACTAACAATTACTCCAAATAGATAGCTATAAAGTATGATTAAAGCTTGGAGAAATAGTCGGGAAAGAGATCGAGTCGCGACCTATCCAAAAAAGATTCAACAAAACAACGTCAATGTTAATTTTGCGAAAGGTCAGTAGTTCTTAATTTATTCACGACCTTTATGAATATATTACGCGAAATATCATCAAAACATTTTTCTTTTATACGAACTACTGTATTAATGTTATGCTGGAATGTCATTAAACATATAAATGATGACTTTAGGTTGTTATTTTGCATAAGAAAATTAACAACTAATGTTTCTAATCGTTTACTTTTTTGGCTTGCTGTTAAAAGAAAATCGAATAGACGTCAATCCTATTTGCATGAAACATTCTTGTTTATCTATTAGGTGAAATGAGGATGATTAAATGGACAAAAATCGTAAAGTAATTATGTATCAGTAAATGAATTTATAAATAAATTAACTATAATGGCAAATTATGCGGAGATTCCTGAAAGGCGTGCCTAGAAAAACTGGTTCAAACGTTGCAAATTAATGGATTGCAATTTTAGAAATTTTTAACACCTGAAGGATAAACGCGGAATGGTGCACGTTGCTTTTTGCCTCTATCTATAGAGAACGAAGATGATCGAATTTTTAGATAGCCGACCTGTCACAATCTAATTACTCTAATAACATCGACTGCAACTACTTTGTAGCAGTAGATTTATATCGTTTTTGTAAGAGTATCGCATTTTATCATCTTCCAATGTGCTGGTTTTCTATCGTTGAAAAAGCGATAATTGTTCAAGTAAATTACAATTTCACTGTTTAATCTTGACTTTGGTCGTTTATGAGGGGCTCTCTTGAATGAATTGCGACGGCCTTAGCGGACGACCGTACAAGATTTGGTCGGAAAAGTAAGTTCCCGCGACCTTACAGGTCATCCAAATGATGCGCTTTTCGAATTGATGGATAAGCAATTATTTTCGATTCGATTCCGATGCGATTTCGTTGGAAAAACTACCAATTTGTTGCCTTTTTACTGCGTTCCTTGTACAGGTCGATGCACTGGTTATCTTTGTTTTAAATACCAGCCGTCATAGTTGGCCGAAAAGAAAACCAAGCAATTTGTGTCCAAAGGCGTGGTGAGCTTTGCAAAAACTCGGAAATCCCAAAAATTAATGAGCAACTACTTTAATACAGAAATTCAAGCAAGCGCATCTTATTCGTGGTAATTTTCAAATCAACCACTGCTACTAATCATTACAGATTTGAATATTTTTTAATGTTTACAGATAGCGCTAATTTATGCTTAAATTGGTGTTATTGTTGTTATTATCATCAGATAAGTGGTGAAATTTTTAATAGAGTCGTTAGCCGAAATTTATTGTTTCTAATTATCAGATTCATATCGTATAATTTTAACAGGCAAGGACGTGTAACGACAAGTTCAAGATATCAATTTTTTTCTATTATCCAATTTTAATCCAACCAATAATTATTGTTAGTTGCAATTTTTGCAATATTCGAATTATACTTCCCTTTCATCAATTATTATGATTATAATAAATATTTTTTGTTTTCTATAGGGAAAAGGTGGACGATTGACGACAAATACGGTCGATTTTAATTGATCTCTTTGAAATATAGATTGCAGATTATTGTAACATCGAAAAATCTAACAATGTAATGACAATTAATTACCAGCATAGATAATTTATTGCAAATAACAAGGGGACCGGCTTCACGTGGTCTAATTATTATTAGACGGCCGTCGTTCACGGTTCAATAGATAAACCACCTGTTTCGCTCCACTTGTACTGGCCATTCGTTTTTCGAGATATTCCTCTACAATGTTCTATACATACAATAGATATTGTATATTATATTATTCAAGTTGACCAGTAGAAACAAGTCCGGAAAGTGACGCCTAAGCACAACAAACCAACATACATATGTGTGTAGGTAGGTAGGTATAGATAACGCTATAACTATGTAGTACCCGAAACTAATTTAATATTATAGGAGCATATAGTAGTTATCTTTTCAAGAATCGACGAACAGATAATAATAACAATCATAAAAAATATAGTCACGAATTTCATTAAGAAATGCAACAGAAATAATGCCAATCTAAAAACGAATCAATGAATTAGTTTAAGTTTCTTTTATATATTTATATTATAGTTGAATCAAACTTACAATTAGAAAAATGTACAGCAAGTTTTAATACTGTTAATTCTACAAATAAGAGGTTGTCTACAAAATGTGTATAATTTAAAGTTTTTTACTCTTCCAAACGTCATGTCTTCATTAGATTTGATTTTGGTGGAGTCCCAACATGACACGAAAACCTTTTTATAGACCCAAACATTTCATCAAGTTAAACTATGGGTACTATTTAAAAAAAGCATGCTTTATAGTCAACTGTATAAGTAAATAACCAAGTTTGATAAGTATTTAAGTTTAATATTAGTGAGATTCTTCTAGGCTCTAATTACAGGCCTTTTTCTAGCAACAATAATCAGCTCGATCATCCCGTGATGTATATTTGAAGGAGAAAATTTGACAAAATAGTTTCAGAAAATTTCAGGAACATAGCCGTAAAGTTTCAACACAAAACTCGAATTTTTGCCAAAGTTAGAGCTTGTGAGATTGTGCTTGATTTTGAAACATGTCAAAAATTGTACACGTATTAGAACAATGTTTTTGGAACTTCTTCTACACGATTACGTAAAAAATTTACACACAGCTAAGTAATTTTATTGTTTGCGATATGGATATTTAATTTTTACAAAAATTTGAATTTTTTTGTATGACATGAAGTAAGATCGAAAGTAGTTCTAAGAACGATGCTCTACAGGTGCCATTTTTTACTATAAATTTGTTCTCCAACTTTAATTTATCAGTAAATAATTCTAATAAATAATAAATAATTTATGTATATAAGTCTTCTTTTCCAAAGAAAATCTTAAGGGGAAGCTGGAGTCCGGCCTCTATTCGATTTCTAGCTGGTTTTTTGAGCTATTCAAATGCTGTAACTAGCGTACAATTGAGCCTTTCACGGTGCACCCGAAGTTTTCCATTTTGGAAAATTTTTACTCAATTCCAAAGTGCAGAGGTAAATGTCGGAGCACGTTCAATTCTTTTAAACCACGCAGTTTTTGCAATTTTAAAGATAAAAAATCGTACAGCAGCTTGTTTGAAAGCTTATTCAAGGGTGAGAGCAGATTGATTAAAAAAAAAAAATTTTTAGAAAATTGCAAAATTTAGAAAATTTTGTTTAATTTTTTCCAATACCTGCCCTTCATCCTTAAATAAGCTTTCAAACAAGCTGCTGTACGATTTTTTATCTTCGAAATTGTAGAAACTGCATGATTTCAGAAAATTTACACATCCTCCGACATTTTCCTCTACACTTTGGAATTCAGTGAAAATTTTCTAAAGTGAAAAACTCCTTCGGATGCACCGTAAAACGCTCAATTCGACTCTGGTAACAGCGTTTGAATATCTCGGAAAACAAGCGAGAAGTCGATGATTAAAAAAAAAGAAAAATTGTCGCTTTGCGGACTCCGGCATCCCCTTAAGAGTTGACGTATTTTTTTCCCGTTTAAATACATATGTCTTATTATTTAAATGCCCCTTTATTGACAGATAATTTCACTCACAGACTGCTTTTATTAATTACAGATCTCATTTAAACCATTTACTGCTCCGGACACTATTCCGAAAAAATCACTGATGTGGAAGTGAATTGCTTGAAAATTACTCATTTTTTGGAAATTAACGCAAAATATTTTTGTTTTGTGGAAAGAAATCAACAAATAATCAACCTAAAAAATGTTGCCTAGCGAAAAATGTTTATACCTACTTATGATACTTACTGAAAGCGCATTTTTTATCGTTTTGTGTTTTTGTTAATCATAAATCCTGTTGTAGAGCTTTAAAATTAAGTGAAAATGTTCACAACACGTACCAAAAATAGTTCTAATGGCAATGCTTAGAAAGAAAACAATAAATGCAAACTATCATAAGAACCTTTTTACTGTTTAGGCCCAGTTTTTCATCCCCTGCTTAAGCTTGTCTTTTGAAGACCTTGCCTTAATTCGAGCTAACGACAGGCTTACACATGTTTGAGTGGGGTCCATCCATGTCCAAGTCCTAATTCATATGTAAGTTGACGATTAGCTAGATTTAAGGCAAAGTCTTGCTAAGGCGAGCTTAATTAAGAGGAGAAAAACCGGGCTTTAGAAACCAAATTATGTTAGTGAACATCAATGGACTCGAAAAGCCCAATTCGACAGAAAAACCCCTATCGAAATTTCTCTATACATAGCAACTAGGATTAGTAAAATGGATAATTTAGTATCTGGCTTATTTGGTATAAAGTAATTAAGTAGACAGTGTTAAGGAGCAAACTATCAAAGATGAAGTGAAGAGATCAAAGAAAGCACCATTGATGACCTTTAACATATCCAATATCTTTATTAAGATATTATATGATATTTTATCTATATATTCTCACTAATCCTGGTCTGCTGAAAAAAAGATCATCTATGTTTTGTAATAGAGTATAACCTTTTATTAAAGGCTACTATAAAACACACTCCTTGTTTGTCTAAAATTGCTTTCTATCGATGAAATTAAACTAAATTTGATTATTATCAAAATTGAAATTATATAAATATGGGACAGTGAGAATTATACGATAAGATCTAATTGGTAAATAATGATAACAGTGATTTTTTCTTTATTATTATAGCATCATTTGCAAAAGCTATAACTATTATAACGAGAAATATTACTATGCCGGCAACAACTAAAAAACAGTAATTATCTCCTATTATTACTAATACCATTAATGAATGCTCTTGTTAAGAGATAAGGTCGTAAGTTTTTTTTCTAGTTTATATCGTTCTTTTTCGCTTACAAATACCGATTCTAAGACCTATGAAATAGCCACTGTTGTCTATTATTATCTGATTGTATTATCTATTACATTTCAAGACTGCCCACTATATACCGATTCTATAGATCGGATGTAGATGCTATCATAAAGGAGCATTTAATTAATTAAAATTTAGATCTATTTATGGAAAGATTTAAGAAATCCGCCAGGTGTTCGATGAAATTTTGACAATTTTTCCATAAGAAAATCATCGAGACAACAGAACCGAATTTGGGCTTGAAAGAAGCCACCTACATGGGAGTAATTAATCAAAAATACATAAAAGATATACCATATCAGCATACATATATGCATACGTTTAATAATACGAACAATAATAATAATGGTGATAATAATATAGAAAAAAAATGCATAATAATCATCGATGTTCTCTATTCAAAACTTTCAAACACGTACACCTATACGTTAATAGCTTAGAGACTTTTTATTTTGGAAAACGAATTTATACACCTCTGACAGGTCCGTTTTTCTTCATCGTAGTCGTCTTCTTCTTCTTCTTTTTCTCCTCCATCATCATCTTCTCAACTTAACAGCTTGTGAAACTTAATATAAGTGAAAAGTGGCCGAAAAGGTGGCCGTTAATTTACCGTGAAGCTAATCTGCATGGACAACAATATTTCAATAAGCCATTATGACATCGTTTGATGGATGTAATATTATAGGTTGGAATGAGGATGTTTGGAAAAATTCTGTAAATAATATGTAAGAAAGTTGGATGCGTTACGAGAAATACCCAACAATAATTTTTAATTACAATTGATAATCTGACTAATAAATTATTGAATTTCAATCATCTTGCCCAATTTTAGACGAAGTAACCGCCAATTACACGCATGAGGAATTCCTCAAATATTTACAATAATAATAGATTTACAACAATAACAACAACTTAAAAAAATCCACACTATTTGAACAATCTTTCCACGCATAACGGATTTTATGTTTTAATTGTTTGTCTTAAGATTGTCTGTTTTCAAAATCGCCTTACTCATTCACTTTAATGAAGTTAAACGTAATTTTCTAATCCATTCTTGGTAAAATTCCTCAACTATCGTTTTATTTAAAAAAAAAGTACGAAATACAATAGGAATTCTACTTGAAATAGGAAAATCGTTTGTATAAATATCCGTTAATAAGCTACCATTAGTAGCAGAATGATTGACGTTTCATTGATGCATAATAATGTTGGTCTGTAATAAATTATTGTGAACCCTTTTATGGTGTCGATCGATGGATGTGTTTTGTTTAGGGTATGATTATAGGTTGCTATTTAATTATTAATCGATCATGCATATATATGTGCCTATGTATCGTTGAGCACGTGGTACTTTCCATAATTGAGCCCTCTAACTAGTAACACAATATTATTATTAAAACTCTTTATTTTTTGATTCTAAAGAGAAATTAAGTTCGTCATTAGAAAAAATTTCGAAATCTTAATTATAGTGCAGTTAATTGGGTTAAAAAAAACATATTGGAATTCGCAACAACCTGTTTATAATAAATATGCGATTTTTTCTTGCATTTTTTCTATAAAATTATAGAAAATCTCAATCTACATACGCGAGATTAATTGGAATTTCAAATAGATTTACATTAAATTATTGTACGAATGATAGATGCGATAAAAACTGTAAATATAACCAACATAATTCATCGATTCCATAAATCTAATAGATATAATAAACGTTTTCCTGAATTTACTGTCCAACGATTTTTTAATATTTGTTAAATAGTTGAACAGTCTTGAGGCGATAATCTCAACAACACCTAATTAGATTGTCATTTAAACTGTACGATGATTAATAATCTCCAATCTAAATAATAGTAATAAATATTTTTCCTCTAATATTGCAGTTTTATTCCTTGTCTTTCACTTTAGACGTCCCCCATTTGCCGCTGGAAGGTATCATAAAATACACCAAACGAACTAAAAGCTGACATGAATGGAGTTAAAGGATGTCTTATTTAATGAGTAACCAGAAATTTATGTTTGCCAGGTCCTAGTTTTTATATTCTATATAAATGTTTGACTCTTCTAATTTATTAAGTTTTGAATCTCTTCTTTCTATCGACACGGTTAAACAATATTGAAACGGGGGCGAAAATGTTGCCTCGTAATTAGACATCACGTATAATTAAATCAGTAGTAGTAACGAGGGTGGAAATAAAATTCGAAGTTCTTAAATTCGTATCGATTGGACTTGCTACCTGCTACTCATTCGACTCTCTTCCAATATCAAATCAATTAATTAGAAGCAGCTTTTGGGAGTTGAATTTTTAACAAATCTAGATGTTATCGTTACTCTATCAACATAAGTAATTATCTAATTAGACTTGATAAAAAATTGATTAAACAGTTTTTGTGCCGATAAACTTATCGTAGATGACACATAAATTTTGTGTATGTATTGTTGATAGTTGATAGTGTGCATGCCTGTAAATGATAGAGCCTTCAGTGACACACATTTATTAAACTCTTGATATAGAGTGTCAAGGTTTCATTTTGTTTCTCAAATTTCTTCAAATTGTTGTACTTTAGTGTTATTTGATATGCCGATATTTTATTGTTTGATGGACATTTCGAAGAATCTGTTCTACAATTTATTAGCGGTGTACAATTTTAAATGTGCTAGAAATTATCCTATTTTCATGAGGCAAAACTAACAGAGACGCATCTAGAACAATTACAATTTATGGGCCCCCATATATATCACCACTTCTATGGTAAGTAATACCGGAGGCAAAGCTTCGAATCGTTATTTTGTTGTCCCGGTTTTGGACCGGGTTCATTAAAAAAAATCGGTTCGGTTCCACTTTCGTTTCTGTAAAAATAACGGTTTCTTTCGGTTTTCGTTTCAGTTCCGAATGATTAATTTTCAAATTTTTAAATTTCACTCTAAAGGGTACAACCTTTAAGAGCTATTTACAGGGTAAATATTTTAAATACAAAAAATCCTCGAACAGGTCTTTTATTTTGTAATTTTCTGTCCAAAGCCCAACAGGGGATAAAAACGCGCCTTACACCTTTCAATAGCCCTAGCTGTTAAAAGTCTTTAAGCCTGAAAAGTATTGACAATTTACAGAAATATTAAAAAAAAACAATGATTTTGCAGAAGCAACTTCAACCTCTTAAATAAGCACAAACAAGAAAATAAAAATAAATAGACTGAACTATTATAAACCAAGAAATCGGGAGCTTTGAGCTCAGGTGGTTTATTTGCAAGTTCGTGTTGAGTGCTTTAAAATACCTATTGTCGACACAGTTCCGGGGAAGGGAGCAAAGAGGAGATAATAATAGAAAAGGGGAAGAAAATTGTGTTAAGTGGTATGCTTGAAACGAGAAAAAGGGTTTTTATTTTCTGTTCAGCAGCTTTAGATTTCGCTCCGGTCAAAATTTCTATTTTTTCCGGTTTTCAGCTCAGTTCGAAGACCTGACCGGATTTTAAGTGAGTATTTTATTCGAAAAAACGACCAACAATTCTATCTAAAAAGAATAAAATGTTTTGCTAAGTGTGTTAAGTATGAGGGTTCTTCTGTATATGCGTGCACCCCTGTTAAAATTACAGAAATTTTTTGCTGAGTTGCTTGAGAACTTCTGAGAAAACATTCTCTTATTGCGGATAACAATGTGTAACAATCCAGACTAAATTCTGTAAGTTCTCGTTGAAAACACTAAAAGTATACTTCTCGATTTAATGGCGCAATCCCATATAACCTGATGATTTATGACGAAAAATATGAAGATTTGAACCAAACTTTCAAAATTTAGATATAAAATAAGGCTGTGTGAATAATTTGAAATGATGAATTATTCAAAATATCTTCCCGAATTATTCGAATTGCCCCTCATATTTATTATTCAATTCTTTGTTATTTTTCGAATTATTTGAGCCATTCGACTATTTTAGTTTATACCGTTTAAATCTTGCTCACTCAAATACTTTTTTTGTTAAAGTTTTAAGAATTAATAATTTTTATCAACACTTATTAGTAATAGAACCTTCTAGTATTTGTCTTGCTGGAAGAAGCTTCCTGAAGGTTAGTATTACAGCTCTTGAGCCTGCTAGAAGATTATCGATTCAAATGTATTTTGTCTTTTAATTAGGACACTTCTTCTTTCAGCAGTCCTCATGTATAAACTAGATAAATAAATCTCCATAATTAAAATTCATTGATACTAATTATCCAGTACATCACTGGGAAATCAATAAAAACCTTGCAATGCCTATAAGTTCGAAATTACTGAAGCCATCAAGATGAAACTTGCATTTAAAATAGTCAATTTTTGTATCTAAATCGTCTCCCTTTCACCACATAAGCTCGGTTTTTCTTTCCTTACTTATCTTCTTGCTAAGACTAGTTTTAATAGGAAAAGAAAAATCGGGCTTAGTGGCAAAAATAAATAATGAAGATAAAAATAATTAAGCCTAGAATGATAGTGGAGAATTTAGCTCTCCTCTTAACGTAGAACTCTACCGACCTGAAACCATAAAATGAAATCCAAAAAATTTCAAAAAATTACCCGAATTTAGTATTAATCTAAGCTTTACTTATACTTATTTCGAAACAATCTGTCGTTTAGCTTTTTTTAAAGAAAAATGAAAAAACTTTGGTTTTTGCACTGTTTTATTTTTTATCGCGAAAATGGGTGGAGAGATTTTGTTTAAACTTTTTCATCGCATTCGAGTTAGTTTTATTTAGCTTCTGAATTTTTTTGAATGATGCTGAATTCTCCGTTCTCACACCAAAAAATTAAATAACTGAAATATCAACATAAGGCTATTAATGATAATATACTCTAGAAACCAAGTGTACGATATAAAATCAGCGATGAAAATTGATATGAACGAAATTATTTGGTATCAACATCAATTTTTTCATTAATTTGCACGTTTTAAAATTACAATTTAAAAATTCTGC
>JAZBGW010002278.1:0-12082 GCA_037464815.1 Mylabris variabilis | reverse complement strand
TAAATTAGAAACGTTTATTACGTAAAACCTGTTTTAGCAGACACTAATATGATTCGATTAACTGTCTAAAGCCCACGGTTTTTATTAAAAAATGTGACTTTGAAGCGATCGTATTGCTTACAGTGGGCGAAGAGCGGTGTCTTGTCTTCACTTCAGTCACCACATAAAATTCGTTCCTAACCGCAATTCGTATCGAATAATATTCTTGATAAACATCCAAAGAGATTTTTAAATCTGCCTACTGTGTACACATTGACATATGCTCCCAGAATTGATGATATCATCTAGATAATTTTCTTTCCATGTAGCCGATAAATATGAATGTGTTGTTTCTGGTGTTCCCTTCTTTTTTGTGCACATGATCCTATAGAGGTTATTACGTATACCCGAAAAAATTCCACTTTGTTTCTACTGGAGGGCCTTTAACAAAAAAGTTGTCTTAGGGATCAAAAACTGATGTTTTAACACCTAAACAAGAGTATCTCTTTCTTTTCTCCTTGATCATTTCCATCCCTGCTTCGGAACCGCTGTTGGCATTACTTCAGGGCAGGTTTGGTTTTGCATCTTGGCATACCTTGATGCCTAATGGGCTCTCTCACGCCGTCGTTGGTTTGTATATTTTGTTTCGTCGCTGGCTCCCCGGTGGGGTTTGAACCCCAGACCTCGGCGTACTTACTTTACTTTAAAAGTTCTTTATTAATTATAATTCAGGTTACAAATTTATGGTTGTCCTATAAATTTTTACAGCAATCGATTCGCGCTTACAAGTGTACCCGTTAACTTGGAACCTACACTCAATTTTAAGTTTATTGCATTTAAAGTAATTTGGAATATTAATTGTTTACAAATTTGGAAGTCCGTTTTTCTTCTACATGTGTTATCTGTTATACAATGTATGATAGGAAAATGTTATAACACCTACGTTTAACAAGACCTCGGCGTGAGAGGCAGATGTTTGACCACTAAACTGCCCGAGGAGCAAGAGTATCTAAATCATCACCTTTTCACAACTTAAGGGGATTCCGGACAAATGTATCGATTCGGCATGCGAAAATAGTCAATTTTCAACCAGCGATTACTCGCTTGTTTTTCACGATAATGTCAAAAATTGCCGTGCGTTGGATAGAGCATTTAAAGGTGCATGCTCTAAAGCTTTCGATTTTGGAAAAATGTGATGAATTTATGAATGGCAGAGAAAACTCTTGGACCCTGTTTTTTTTCGTACATTTTCCTTCATAATCGGCTAAAACTTGGCCAATATTATCGATTTTCAATAATTATCAAGTGATTTAGATAGCAAATTGAAGGAGCTTTCCAAATATTTAAGAATTTTGCCGATCTGTTTGTTAGTTTTCCGATAACTGAAGAAAATTTAAAAAAGTTTCCAACATGCATAATTTTCAAAATAGAAAATCATTCTCTCGGATTTAGAAAGGTAATGTGAAAGCCGAGGGCATGAAGCTCGCTTAAAATCCAATTTTAAAAATTAAGTGAGTTTGAGAGAAGATTTGAACCCCCTTTTCAACTACTATTTACAAGTATTAAAATTAATTAATTTGTCATTAGAATGGAAAATATTTTGAAAATCTGCCTGGAAATTTGATTTTTAATTGACCACCTTTGTGTTGTTTTTGTCATGTTTGTGTTGTTATTGTTGTTGCGATTTAATGTGCAATATATCACACAGATTTGGTACACAGCGCATAACAACATAAACAGCGTCTATTGAAAATCGAATTTACAGACAGATTTCAAAATATTTTCCACTTGTAATGATATGGTCGTAAAGTAGATAAAATTTTCGATATTTCCATACCAATCAAGAGGCAAATTAATTAATTTTAATACTTGTAAATAATAGGTGATAAATGGGCTCAAATTTTCCCTGAAGCTCACTTGATTTTCAAAATTCGATTTTAAGCGAGCTTCATGTCCCCAGCTTTCACATTACCTTTCTAAATCCGAGAAAACGATTTTCTATTTTGAAAATTTTGCATGGCATCACTGTTGGAAACATCTTAAATATTTGGAAAACTCTTTCAATTTGCTACCTAAATCAGTTGATAATTATTGAAAATCGATAATATTGGCTAAGTTTTAGTAAATTATGAAGGAAAAAAACAGGGTCCAAGAGTTTTCTCTGCCATTCAGAATTTTTTCGCATTTTTTCCAAAATAGAAAACTTTAGGACATGCACCTGGAAATGCTCTATCCAACGCACGTCAATTTTTGACAATATCTTGAAAAACAAGCGAGTATACGCTATTTGAAAAGTGATTATTTTCGCACGCCGGATCGACAAACCCCTCCGCCTTCTTCTTAACAAAAAAAATTTACTTCAAACTACAATTTCTAAGATGAAAACTTCTCAAGACAATGACCTAAAGTGAAGAATTCAGTTTTAATATTACCCGAGTCTCCTTTTGACGATTCAATGACAAACTTTGCTGAAAATTAATCCTTTAGGACAACAATGTCTTGACGTCTAATGTCTATTATGATCCCCTTTTCGCTGTTTAAGAGCAAAATTAGCCAAAAAAGCCTATATTAAAATTAAAAAGTCAACTCACAAATTAACTAACAATGTCTAAATTGTTTCCTCATGACGATACAATAGAAAAATTCGCTAAAAACCGCTGATTAAGGACGACAATCTCTTGTCCAAAAAGTCTAAATATAGTCTCTCGTGGATTGGCTAATTATGTGTGGGTACTTCTTCACAAGTCATTTTTATTAAAACACAAAGAGATACATTTTAAGCAAATAACAATAGGAAGATCTCATTTATCATATTCATATTAATAAGCTTTGGGTTGTTTCAGAGGTATACAAATCCTATTGCGATAATACGAAAAACCTACCTGATTGTTCAGTTTTATGGAATACGTATAGGTTTAAAAATCTGACCAAGAATTGAATAAATCGCGGTACATTTTATTGTCTTTTTTCCGTTTATTTCAGCTCAGATTTTTTAATTTTCACTCTCGCACACAGCGTTTCAACTCTAAATATTTGAATTTATACCGATGTTGGTTATATTGCTTTGAAAACGTTAACTACCCTTCTGGCGGAGTATGCTGCCAACAAATGTGAATTTTTCCACTGTAATGTAAATAAAAAAATTGTTTATTTATGAGACACGAATCGAAAAACAAATGAAAAGCTAACAATAATCTTGTGATTATCGGTTTATAAATCGTACTTTATAATAATTATCCTTTGCTGTATACATTCCTGTTGTTTTATCTATTTTGTATTATTTTCTTTGATGAATTTCCCGGATGATATGAAAGTTTCTTAGTATAGTAAACGGTATACGGGTATAGAAAGTTTTCCACCACCATCATCATCATCATCAACAACAAGGGACACATTCAAAATAGCAACTAAACACTCAAGGATGTATAAGAAAAATAATAGTAGTGTGGAGAGAGATGTGCGTAAAGAAGACGCTCCCGGACCAATCATCATGGTAACGGTATATAAGCTGCTTACCGGTCCAATGGGGGACATTACACAGATTGCCGGGGTGGTTGTAGAAAATTCTCTTGGAAAATTCTAATGAAAATAACAAATACACGACTCGAACAATTACAAGATGATTTATTTGTTTTTCTGTAGATGTTTTCTTGTTGTTGCTATTTTTTTTTTTTAACAAGTTTATTTCTTTTGTTACAGATGCTGTCGTCTACGTTATTATTGGCCATTGTGTTTGTTGTTTTAAATTTAACAATACCGATAACAGCTTCAGTTTCTAGTGTTATTGGTTGTCCAACTGGTTGTGTTTGTAATGATGAAACTTTTGTTGTTATATGCGAAAAAGGTAAACTCGGTGTATTACCGATAACATTGAATCCGGCTATACAACGTTTAGTTTTACGTAATAATAAAATTAAAACAGTCGACGATGCAGCTATACAATTTTATAAAGATTTACAATATGTTGATTTATCAAGTAATCATTTAGTCAATATTAGGGATCAATCGTTTATACATCAAGAGAAATTACAAGAATTGCATTTAAATAAGAATCGTCTATCGTCGATTAATAGTAAAACATTTCAAGGATTACGTTCATTAACCGTATTGAGTTTACGTGAGAATTTCTTGGAAGAATTACCGAAAAGTCTATTTTCATCGTTACCGAAATTAGAAGAATTGAATCTTGGCCAAAATCGTATATCGAAAATTGATCCATTAGCATTTGATGGTTTAACATCGTTACGTATTTTATATTTAGATGATAATGTTTTAAGTCAAGTACCAACACCGTCATTCTCCGTTTTGGGTAGTTTAGCTGAATTACATGTTGGTTTAAATGGTTTCTCATATCTGCCGGATGATGCTTTTAAAGGTCTTGAAAAATTATTTGTATTGGATTTAAAAAGTGCTGGCCTATCAAATATCAGTTTGAATGCATTCCGTGGCTTAAATGGTTTAAGAAATTTAAATTTATTAGATAATAAATTACAACAAATACCAACATTACAATTGAGTCATTTATCACGTTTAGAAGAATTAACAATTGGACAAAATGAATTTACAGTATTAGAAAAGGATTCATTTAAAGGTTTGAGTAATTTAAAAAAATTGGATATAACAAGTGCCACAAATTTACAAAAAATCGAAAAAGGTGCATTCAGTGATAATTTGAATTTAGAAATTATCATATTGGCAAGTAATAAAAAATTAGAAGATATTGAAGATGGTGCACTGGTCGGTTTGCCAAATTTGAAACATCTTGTATTGAAAGATAATGCATTTAAAGCATTATCTGAATCGATGGTATCCTGGAACGAATTAAGATCGTTAGAAATGACTGATAATCCAATTGTATGTGATTGTCAATTGTTATGGTTAAGTAATCTAATAAGTGTAAAGAATTTAAGTAATGTACAATGTTCAATGCCTTCATCGCCACGTGAACGTCCATTAAGAACATTAAGTCCAGAAGATTTGGGTTGTACATTTAGTGATCCAAGACAACAAGCAATTTTAGTGACATTAGTTGTTAGTGCTATAATATTATTAGGTGGTTTAGGTTTAGTATTGTTTCGTTATAGACAGCGTGTCCGTGAAGCATTAAAAGATTATAAATGGAATAAACGTGCCATTAGTCGTAAAGAACACGAATATCAGAAAACCTTCTCTGAAGATGATTATATTATTCGTTCACAACAAGGTATTAAACCGATACCAGTAACAGAATTGTAGCTAGAACTGAGCGCGCCACCCTCTGGGGTATTTTGTTTAGATGGTACAACAGCAACAACAACAACAAATACAATAGCAACAGCAATCACAACAACAACAATAACAACACCAACACCAACAATTAATACAAATGAGGGTCGGCGTGCTGCTGTTAGAACTCCAAGAGGACCAGGAGGCACACTACCTGTCACTGGTTTCACTTATATCACGGGCGATACATGCAGAGCCCATTCATTAAGGGCATTAAATCATGATACTAGAAATGGTTATCATTCGCGATATCATCGAGATGTGTTCTATCAAAATTGAACTTGGGGAAAAAACAACAACAGAGATATTTGAAAAGAAGAACAGAATCATCTCGGTACTCTGCCACATGTCAGATTTTTTTCAGCAATAAATGAATCCATTCCACCACGAAAAAGTGTGATTTTGACATAGAGACTGTTTGTATAGATTTTATCGTAAATTATTGTGCAAGTGGTACAAAATACGATTCTGGGAGCTAATCGAAGACATTTAAATCAATGTAATATACAAAATTCTGAATATTGTATAACATTAGGGCATAAATCAGCCGTCTATATCCCATATATTTTATTTCACAATGAGAGAAGAAAAAAAAGAGTGATGTTTATTGCAATGAATCACTGTGATATTTTGATGACTGTACGTACTCTGTTTTATTATTTATTGTAAATTTCCTGTGACATTATAACAATTTTTCATAATATTTTTAACATCAGCAACTGTCTCAAAACAGCCCTTATCATTCGAAACTCTACAGTCATATAAAAATACACACGTGATTCCAACAATTTCATATGATTTGATAGTTTCATTTCAATTTTGAAACTATACAAGTCATCCTGTAAATATATTAAAAATGAAACAAGAAAAAATACTGCAATATTTCTATATATTTTGTATATACTAAAATTATCTAGATATTTATTATTCAAAATTAATTTTATCGATTACGTTTTGTTTGTTCGAATGATTGATTGATTGACTGATTGATGATTGGCTGTTTGGAGAATTATAAACGTATTGCATTCCAGAATTATTTTCTACGTTATTTCTATCTATGGGTTGTTTCAAGTGTGGTTGTGACCGACTGACCGGAACAACAAACCGACAAAAAAAAGTTACATAAAACAATAGCTGGAATAGAAAACATGAAACACAAAAAAAATGTCTACAAATATGTTGTAAAACTGTGTAGTGTGCAGCTCTTTATAATAATAGAAATAATTATAACAAAAAATATAAATAAATAAAACTAGTCATAGTAAATTATATAGAAGGAGTGAATGTTCTTTTTTTCTTTTCTCTTCACTTGTATTTTTCGTGTGTAAAAAACAAAGTGCATTTTATATTTTGTAAATAATAGTGTTTTGTACATAATTAACTTTAACCTCAACTATCGATATTTACAATAAATAAACTATTTCAGATCTTTGATATTGTTTTCAAACTCTTCCCTTTGATCAAATCGATACAGTAACTGTTTGAATTTGGCGCTAAAATCATAACCGTAGTAAAAGTTGCCATCTATGAAACAAGGGCTGAAGTTGAACCGAATGACAGTTAAAGTAATCTATTTCTAGTTCTGTTAAAGAGGCTCAGAGGACGCTGTCTATTAAATCTAAAAAAATTGAAGCGTCATACGAGATTCAAGTTATCTTTCAAAATTTTCCAGTTGTTTCCTTCAAGAACAAATCAACAATTCAAGTACACATCTATCTGAGGGATTATTATTGTTTTTGAACTATTCCCTTTGATCAAATTGCCAATAAATGTTTCATAAATATTATTTGAATTTAGCGCTAAAATCATAACCGTAGTAAAAGTTGCTACCTATGAAGCAAGGGCTGAAGTTGAACCGAATGAAAGTTACAGCAACCTATTTCTAGTTCTATTAAAGAGGCTCAGAGGGCGCTGTCTCTTAAATCTCAAAATTGAAGTGTCATTCGAGATTCAAGTTATTTTTCAAAATTTTCCACCTGTTTTCTTCAAGAACAAATCAACAATTCATCTAGATGAAGGATTATTATTGTTTTTGAACTATTTCCTTTGATCAAATTGCTAATAAATGTTTCATAAATATCATTTGAATTTAGCGCTAAAATTGTGGCTGTGGTGAAAGGCGCCACCTACGAAACAGTAGCTAAAGTTAAATTGTGTGAAAATTACAGTAATCTATTCTTCTACATTACAGTGATTTTTCCCAATTTTATAGTTGTTTTCTTCAAGAAAACATTCATATGAGTGATTTTTTTTAAAACTATTTTCTTTAAACAAATTGACAATAAATATTACTTGAATTTAGCGCTAAAACTGTAGTAAAAGTTGCCACCTACGGAACAGTAGCTGAAGTTGCATTGTATGCAAATTACAGTAATCTATTCTTAGTTCTCCTGGAGCCGCTTAGAGGACGTGGTGTGTCAAACATCAAAAATTTTTAAGTGTCATTCTAGATTCAAGATTCAAGTGATTTTCTCCATTTTTCCAGCTATTTTATTCAATAAGAAATCATCAACGTTTTAAAAACACATTCATATGAGTGATTATTATTGTTTTTGAACTATTTCCCTTGATGAAATTGACAATAAATGTTTTATAAATATTATTTAAATTAAAAGCTAAAATCATAATTGTAGTAAAAGTTGTCATCTATGAATCAATAGCTGAAGTTACATTGTATAAAAATTGCAGTAATCTATTTTTAGTTCTGTTGGAGCCGCTTAGAGGACGTGGTGTGTCAAATGTCAAAATTTTCCAAGTGTCATTCAAGATTCAAGTGATTTTTCCCAATTTTCCACCTGTTTTCTTCAAGAACAAATCAACAATTCAAGTCCACATTCATATGAATTATTATTATTATTAATTAAATAGAAATGACATCAATTCTATCAGAAACTGTAGAGTTCAGTGATTTAAAGGTAAAGTCCATTTTAAACAAGTTTTTTACAACAAATATGATTCACGGAAATACTTTGTTAATTTGCTAGAAATTCGAGAAAATCTACCATGAACAATTGTATAAGAACGACGTTACACCGAAGGCACAATTCGAGTATGCTTGGTGTTTAGTTCGAAGTAAATACAAAGCTGATATCCGGAAAGGTATAACATTATTGGAGGATTTGTATAGGAATCATGAAGCAGGACAAAGGGATTATTTGTTTTATTTAGCACTTGGTAATGCACGTATTAAAGAATATACAAAAGCCCTAAAATATCTAGATTCGTTTCTAGAAATTGAACCTGGTTGGATATTTGTTAAATCAAAACGATACAATTTGTATAAATCGATTCTTGTTTCTAGGTAATCAGCAAGTTAAAAATTTAGAACAAGAGATTAAAAAAACAATGGAGAAGGAAGGACTAATTGGTATTGCAGCTGTTAGTGGTATTGTTTTAGCTGTTGGTGCAATTGTTGGTGTTGGAATAGCAATAGCCAAAGGCAAATCTTAGTCTGATTACAATTATAATTTACATTTTTATTGATGATCATGCTTTAATCTATTATGCTTAATTTGTATTATCTTTGTTATTGATATTTCTTCTTTTTGGTTGATTTTTTTTAAATTAATTTAAAACTTTGTAAATTATTATTGTAACAAAGCATGATTATTCCAAATTCGAGTGAAGACTCATTCCTTATATGCTTACATCTCAATAGAAACATAATTATGTAAATATGAACGTATTCTTTCATTTAATCAATTTTGTAAAAAAAAAATGTTTGAACACAATGATTTAATCTTTGTATAGATAAAAACTTGTAGACAAGCAACAACAATTCGATAGTGTTTAGTTGTAAATGGCAAGTGTGTGTGGAGAATTCCTTATGGAGGTAGGTGGATAAATGTTGTTTGTATTCTACTAGAATTACCTAGAATTTAATCTTATACACCCACTTTCAAATATATATTAACAGAATTACACCTTATTTGTATGTCAGATCGAAAAGTTTAAAGGTAACCCCTAATCGAAGCAAAATTTAAGGGGATTCCGGAGACATTTGTCGATTCGGTTTGCGAAAACGGTCAATTTTCAACCAACGATTACTCGCTTGTTTTTTAAGATAATGTCAAAAATTGACGTGCGTTGGATAGAGCATTTCAAAGTGTATACTCTAAAGCTTTTTATTTTGAAAAAATGTGATAAAATTCTGAATGGCGGAAAAAATCTTGTTTGGATTTTTTTTTAAATTTTCGTCAGTTATCGGAAAACTAACAAACAAACAAACATCGGGAAAATTCTTAAATATCTTGAAAGCTTTTTCAATTTGCTAACTAAATTACTGGATAAATATTGAAAACCGATAATTTTGGCTAAGCTTTAGCCAGTTATAAAGGAAAATGTACGAAAAAAACAGGGTCTAAGAGTTTTCTCTGCCATTCAGAATCTTACCACATTTTTTTAAAATAGAAAGCTTTAGAGCATGCACCTTAAAATGCTCTATCCAACGCACGTCAATTTGTCAACATTATCTTAAAAAACAAGCGAGTAATCGCTGGTTGAAAATTGACTGTCTTCGCATGCCGAGTCGACAAATATCTCCGGCATCCCCTTGATGGAATTTGTCGAAACTGGTAACATTTATTCGTTGTTTTGAATACCATTTTGTTTGATTTGTTTTTAAATTGGATTTTATTTATTTATTTACATTGGCATCACTGCCAAACAATACAATTGGCTCTATTGTAAATTACACGTGCAGTTTTTAAATCATTACTCGATTTAATTCTAATCACTTGTTTTTTTATTTCTACATTGATCGATTGTCGAGGAATCGTTTTTCAAATTTATGCGTTACTCAGCTCGTTAGTCTAGATTTCATATTCAAGACCTTGATAATTTGAAACTAATAAATGTGATTATCTGCATAGGCGTTTAGTTGCAATTCACAAGAGGGTAGTTTTCGCAATAACAGATGCATTTATAGGGATGACATTAATTTCTTATAGTAGTAGACAGATTTCTTAACACTGATTAACGACAAGATATAAATGTCGATCGAAATGAGACACATACATCTCGTTGAAAATGTCTTTAAAGCTTGATTTGATTTTGATAAAATAAGTTGAATTTATGTAGCAAGGGGGTGGCGAACGTTGACGACAAATTTCGAGTTTAAGTCTACATTATCGAGCGAATTTTGGTATCTAACTGTAAAAACAGGAGATTCAAATGTTTGTAGTTCAAGTCTTGACTTATAATCAAAGTTTTTGCCTTCTTAAATCATCAATTTCTATCGAATTTTGTTATTAAATCGTGAAAGGCAGATGATTTAATCTTTTTTAGTCGCTTTTTCAGGAGTATTTTGGAATTTAAGGGTGATTTTGCGACATTCTTATCGCAAGTCGTTCGGTTTTTTTTTGAAAAATGCACTTCTTGAGTTTTAGTCAAGGTTTTAACAATTTACGTTCTAATCAATCAATTTTTTAGTAATTTCTGCTTTTAAGTCGCCAAACGAAGAGGATTCGTGCGCTTCTAGTTTTTTAACGAATCTCGCTACTGAATCGTGCAGAGAACATAAATTTTAACGCTTTAAATGGTTTGTTAAGGAAGATTTTCGGATTTACTTAAGTGTGAGTTTGCACACATTTTCGTTTCTTATCGTTAGCTTTTAGCAGATCTTGCTTGGATGTCGGAAGGAAAACATTTTCGATTTTAAAAGATTTCCGCTCTAAACTATCAATTTTTAATAAATTTTACTACAAAGACGATTTAGAAATTTTCAGTCAATATTTGAGCTGAATTTTGACTTTAAAAAATGTTTAACAATGATTTTTACGTTATTTTTATGAACTGTAAAAAAATTATATTTCGGACACTTAATCGATTTTGGAACAAGATTCTCGACTCATAAAATAGAGATGTTTAGACATTTTCTTTCGGAATCATGAAGAGTTCTATTGTTTATGAAAGAAGCTAACATAATCTTCGTTTATAATTATTAATAAGTACTTATATTCTCATTGTAGTTTATTTACATTCATTTTATTTAGTTGCTAATCGTAAGTAGGAAAATAATAAATCCTCAGATGTGTTTATAATTAAATGAATCACCTGTATATTTTTTTTACCGTATTTACTTGAAAAATCTCTATTTTACAACGAGAAAAGTATTTTTATGAATATACAGTCCATCAGGTTCGCTGGTTAAATAACTAAAATTATCGTTGATTTCCTAATTCCGTGTCTAGTTTCAATTGAAGTTTGTGTTATTTTAAGATTAAAGGCAACTAAGCAATTACAGGTCTACGTAAAATTTAAATTCGGTAATGTGTATTTCTTTAAATTTTGCCATTATTTTATTTATTTAATTCTATATTGATAAAGCCAAACTTTTTTAAAAAAAAATTGAGAAAAGCTCTGATATCTAGAAGGATTTGATTTAAACGTGAACTTTGAAACAATCTGACACCCATAAGAGGTATGGTTTCATAATTATTGGCCCATAATGTTTTTTTGTCAAACGTATATTTGCTAACTCGTTTATTTCTGTTGAATATTCACATATTTCTAAATTAGATTTTCAAAACTTACTCTTGATCACACACCTTTATACATTAAACAACATTGTAGGGGCCCCGAAATATACTCCCAAGAAAATTGTCGAATGTAAATATCAAGCTGTTTTCCTGGTTTTCATATTTTACAAGGAAAGTGACTCTCCTATTTTGACCAAATTTTGCATACCGGTAGAGCATCAAAAAATAAGGGATGCCTATTTTTTTTAGCTGCCCATATTTACATTAAGAATGTGAAATTGCCTCTTGAAGTTACCCCCTCAAAACAGATTTTTCGCTGTATCTCGATAACCAAGCAAGATATCGAATTCATTCAAAAA
>JAZBGW010002277.1:0-12084 GCA_037464815.1 Mylabris variabilis | reverse complement strand
CGTTTTCAGCTTTTTAGACGATATCCCAACCATTTTTTATTCCAATCCTTAAGTAAAAGAAGTTTCGTCCGTGCCCAAAAGACCCACAAGAAAAAGATATAACTTTGCATATAGGTAAAACACCAAAAATAAAAAAACATGAAAAGTAAGAAGCGACAAGCGGGGACTCGACGGGAAATCGCCCGATATCGCCACTGTATCAAATTTCTATCTATAACATTCATATTTAATTAGATATTTAAAACAATACGAATTCAAAGGATGATTCGATGCGTAACGAAGACTTATTTAAATCGTACACATATTGTTCAATAATATTTGAATGATTCAAGCTTAAAAGTGTACGAATAAAACATCCAAGGAAATATTCAACGACAGTGCATTATATTGAATTATTCTATAAAAGGAAGCTTTCTCTCTAGAAGCTTTTAATAATAAATCAATTGAAATGTGCGATACTACTAAAGCTTTACTGTGTATGCCAAGTATATGTTACTGTGTCGAATATTTTAAAATTTAAATACAAACCAGAGATTTAACCGCGTCACTTAATTGTGGATGCAATTGATTTTAATAGAAACTTCGTTAATTAAGGATATCTTTAGTAGTGCAACAAAATTTATCGATTTTTCATGCGGTGAATTTCAACGATAAATTCTTTGCATTTAGTGGATGATATCTATGTTGGAAAATGGCTGGTAGTATAACAAATATTCCCAAATGGTGACCACATTGTAAATTCAACGTATCCAATAATGTACGTTTGTATGTTAGTTGAAAACATACAATGTTACACAACCAAAAATAATGCAAACGATCACTTTGTGTTGAACATTATCCCATCGAATTGGTTACGTTGTGTTAAAATCGGAAGTCAACACTACACCACTCTATTTTGTCTATATTGTTTCAATGTTTTGGTCTAAACAATTTAATGACATTTATCGACTTTAAATTGTTTCATTGTGGTTAAATATATAACATTAGTTAACCATTAGGGTGGTTAATGGATTGAAATTTTATATACGTGTACACACGTAGTATTTGGGAACATATCCAAAAACCATCAAATTTTGATAATATTTCCTAGAATCGATATCTATTTTGACACACATAGTCAATTTACTAAACTCAAATTTTTTGATATGAAAACTGGTTATTACACTGTATATATATCTATATATCGAATATTTCTAGTAAATTAAATCAAATTCAAAACGGCGGAATAAATAACGTGTTTCACTTTAGAAATTGTCGTTTAATATTAACAGCACTCACAGATGAGAAAATTCAACAAAGTTGAAATAATATTCTTAATTTCATAAACGAATCAACTTTGATGTTTTCTATATACAACAAAAATAAAGAAGTTCTTCTTACAAATTCATTATATTTGCATTAAAAATGATGACGAGTTTGATAGAATTTTCTCACCAAGTCTCTGCTTTGTAATTCTAGCACCTATATACAATATTTCCCAAAAAAAAAATGGTAAACGATTGCTCGGCTAGTTTTTAAGACCATCGATTGATTTATTGTTGATACCACTAATTTTTATCAAGATTGTAATCTCGGCTTATGTACCTAGTACTAAAGAAAGTGCCCCTTAATTTCCTGTTGAAAAGAAGAGCACCTTCATTATCGCTATCTGATTGTATAACGAGGCAGATGTACACCGGCGATCAAAAAAGAGACCACTCCTTGTGCGGCTGTGTAAAACAGGCTTATGAGGGCGGTCGTCACAATGTACCAGACTTTTAACATATGAGAATTTGGTATTTACCTGAATAGAAAAAAATTGTTTTAACTTTTCTTACTCTCACGAGAGAAACACCCTGACTCACACGACCGAAAATATATGATATTCTCGCTCAAGGCTCGGTCTCTTTTTTTTGATCGCCAGTGTACAGCGACGAGGATATGAAGAAGACCAAGTCTAGAGCGAGAATATCAAGTTTTTGGGTCCTCGTGAGGCTAAGAAGGTGTTAGAACGAACTTCCACCCTACCTTCTTTATAAAACTACTTGCTTAACAGGAAATGACACCAGTAACTTCAACCTAGTTTGTTCTGATTGAATATCGTTCTTCCCAAATTCTCACCTGTGAAACGTCTACTAAGCTACAAGCCCCTAATTTTGCTTAAATGTCCTTTAGGGACCCTCCTACAAATCTTTGAAATATTTTTCGAATCTTGAATCTTCCTTGAAATTGTGACGGAAATTTGCAAGCCACTAGATATTTGCGTCTGTTATCTTAATAGCTTGTCTTAAAATAAAAAGTTTAGGCAAGTGAAAACTTTTTTGTGACTGTTCTTGAGAACTTTTTTATTTTTACAGAGATATTATTTGCCCTAGAAAGAATAAAATGCTTTGAAATCAACAATTATTTGATTTAATCAGAGATTTAGTAATTTGTGAAATCCACAACAGTTTGGATGGAGATACGTCTCTCCGAATGGTGGTCAAGTTATAATC
The DNA here is from genome assembly GCA_037464815.1 of Mylabris variabilis. Classification (NCBI taxonomy): domain Eukaryota; kingdom Metazoa; phylum Arthropoda; class Insecta; order Coleoptera; family Meloidae; genus Mylabris; species Mylabris variabilis. The sequence goes on along the minus strand of JAZBGW010002277.1, from coordinate 9,610 downwards.
TGTTCTCGCTGTACAAGGAATTGTAAAGTTTAAAAGCCCTTTTGCGTTCTACTATACGACCAACAATTGTAGTTGAATAACAAGAATAATCCTCAACATTACGTAGATCAAGGTTCGTTTAATTGTAAGTGCAAAAGTGAATTTATTTGTATTACCTATAAGTTTATCTTTGCTTTCTATCTGTATGTTACAATAAAAATAAACGATAATTTCGACCGCTGGTTACAATGTAAATGAGTTAAAGTTTCAAATATCCACTAAATAGATAACGATGGTACAAGTTGCTTAGTTAAACGAGATAATGTACATAGTACGTATAAAATCTCAAATATGAAACATCCAAGGACAAAGGAGTTTATGTCGCAATCACAACTATGCAAATGTGGTATTTGCATAGTTTGTTAGGATATGTTCATATTCAACTAGACGTGTTAGCATATGAAATACAAAATTGTTGCTTTCATCTTAGATAAGCATTATATAAACATTTACAATTAACGTAAATTTCGCTGATAGTCGTCAGATCAACCGGCAATTGAAAAAGCTCTTGGATCGATACTTGGAAAAGCTGTTTGTAATAGAGTCCATTTAAGAAATTTACCAATAAACAAATGTTTTTAGATTCGTCAAAAAATAAGTACAAGACCCACACTATCTTTAATTGATGTCACTTAGTTAACAAGGGTGAAGACAATTAATTATTATTTAAAATCGCCCCATTGATGGCACATTTTGCTCAACTCTAGTGATAATACAAGTGTCAAGTTTTTGTCAAACTGTGTGACACTTTCGCCAGTGATAGACTAGCAAGTTTCCAACAAATCTTTGTCACATTATATAAAATGATTATTGTTGGAGTTTAGAAACTGCAAACAATTCAACAAAGAATCCCCATTTCTGTATACGCTTGAAATTTTAACAAACTCGAATAAAAGTTATCATAATCTTGCCTTCTATTTGTACTATAACTATTATTTTTCATCATCAATATTAATGTAATGTCATTTGAATTATTCCTATCTAAATTCGATCAGTACAGCTGAGTAAACTTTGGATAATTCGAAGAAAAATCGAGGCAAATTCGCAATAAAATAAAAATAAAAACGACAAAATTTTCATAAGATAGAATTATTCCAGGCTGCTTAACGCATTGTTATGTAAACAGAATCTTCCCGACAGGTTACCATGCAAGAGGCAAACTTGTAAACTTGATTAACTGACTGTTCCACAACTTTTCTACTTCACAAGATTTATTACTAAGAAAAATACTTGCCGTTTGCCATTTCTATCCAGTTCTAGGACCATATAATTTATTGATGCGACATAATCTTGTTCGAGTCAAGTCCTTTATTGTAACTACATAGCATTACAATTGGCCGTTTTGTTCGTGTGAAATTACAACAATTATTTATGAAATTAATCGAAAAACTTACTATACTACACGTGAATGATGTGATTTTGAATAGGTTTAAAACTTTCCGGAAATTGTATACCCATAACAAATTGAAATGTTTCAATAAAGTTCGATTTCCTTTATGTTTTCTACTTTGACAATTTGTACCGGCGACTGACCATACAAACTCACAACAACTCCACCAATATCGGTCTCAATAGTCGCCCCCAACACACAGGCACAATCGCCTTCCAATTTCAGTTCAAATGGGAAACGTTGTAACGTTTGTTTTCCAACTAGTTCAGAGCGCAGTTACGACGGCCACCAAATGTGATTTCGTCGATCTAAAGTAGCTATTGTAAAACTCGAAAGTCCAAATTCCTTGTAGACGCAACGAACGACGACATATCTCTCCTTTTTTTTCCAGACAAACAGAAGAATTCGCTGAGGACCAAACGATCGAATCATGTTATAAGTGTACATGTGTGCGAGTATGTTGGCTTGTTGAAAGTGCCGTACACTGTTCACAAATCGAATACTGAACACCTAAATGGCCTCAAGACTCGCTCTTCGCCGTCTTTTCCCTCGAAATGTGCAGAAAAGGCGCTATAAAACACATACACACAAGATACAATTAAGCCCAAATAAAAACAGCGTAGAGATCGAATTTGCAATGTTGTTTCATTATTAAATTCCCCTTCAGGTTGTGATTATTTTAAAATAAATCAAAAGCAAAAGCTCGTTATATTTTATTTATTTTCTTGTCTTTCCACAAGAGGAGATTGAGTTGTTTTCAGTTTAATTAATCAAATTGTGGTTTCTTCAGTGGGCGCAACCACAAGCAACGTCACTCAGTTTGTGATTAATGGAGGCGTATCCTCCAATATGCATCGAAAATGTCAATCGACAGTCTGTGAAATAAATGTTAAACGGATATAGCAAGAAAGGGATATCATTTTAAAATAGATGTACTCTGTCGTCGAGTTTGTGAGCTTTTAAAAGAAGTTTAATGGCAAAAACAAGACGATCAGCAGCCAAGCAACAAAAACGAACTTTTCAAAACTAATTCTACTCCATTTGTTTATTTTCATTTTTAATAACAATGACAGGAATTGCACTTTAAGCTATTCCAACTTTTTTGGGCTAGTTCATCACGTACTGATTGATAAGCATTAGTTTTTAATCAATCAATTTTGTTGCATTACCAAAACGTTGCGTGTAATTAAAGTTTTAAAATCGTACAGTGAATTAGAGTAGTTTGCATTTTAATTAATTTTCATATATTTTTTTCTCTATCGTATATCTGTATTTGAATGCACTGGTGCAGATGATTTAAGATTATACGTTATGATTGGTGTTTTCATTAATGTTGTGGGTAGAACTTGAAACAGATTGGCATTAAAATTTCAACAATAAAATAATGGACGAATTTTATTATGATAGTAGAAACGATGAAACTCTCCATCTTGTTGTTTCTTATGGCTGTCTCTCAAGAGGCTCGTTATATATCGATGTTCTTTGTTCGAATAAGCTCTTACGATTTTTGATTAGTCTATAAATTTTTCATATTTTCACGAGGAATTGCTGCAGACAGAAATGTGCATATTTCCTTTACTATCAATCTTTATCTATCGATACATATAAGAAATTTCCATTCATGATATTCCAAAACTGTTTCTTTTGCATTTAGAACGGCAAATTTGAAAACTTGTTTGTTTGCTTTTAGATATATGTCGAATAACTAAACAACATTTATTTTATCGTTAGATACAACAATTCGATTGTTCACAATATGATAAATATTTGTTGTTTTGGGAATTGTCCGTAAATTTATCACGGCTACAGACAGATTTAATATGGTTGAAATTTGTTTGTGGCACGTAAACCCTCAAGTTTTAATTTTTGTTTTCATTTCCTATTTGCCAAAAACCTAATTGTTAAAAGTTAGCCAACAAACAACTGACGCCTAATAATGAACTAATGGATGTAATTAATTAATATCCGAGTCGATTTTATAATATAGACCCTTCTATACTTTATACATTGATTCTGGGTATATTGTATAGAGGTAAAGAACGTGCCGACTCTCTCAGACACCGTTGTCAAGTTGAACGATGTGCTTTGAATGCATAAAAGAGAAGCTTTTAATCAAACCAGCAATGAAGGCACCAATCACGAATACAGAGAAAGTATTGTGTGTAGAGAATTTAGATGGGGTCGGTGATGATATGAACGGATTTAAATTAATTAAATATTTGAATAGGTTCAAGCTTCGAAAGGAAATGATGGGTTATTATAACGTTTTCTTGTTAAAATTTAATTTGTTCGTTCTTAGTTTATACGCTGAACTTGGTACTGGAAGATAACGGATTATCCGGACACCGGAACTTTTTTTAATGGCAGTAGCTGGCACTACAAACACTAAACCACTATTACTGTCTACTTGTACAAATTCATACTCAAGCTAGATTAATTATTAAATTGTGTTTTAATAAATTACAACTTATTCATTTGAAAAGCTCGCCCATCAAAGTCAATGCTTAATTGACATCCAAACTACTTTTTACAAGCTAGTCTAAAATATTAATTTCACTAAAGGGAGAATAAGCGGTAACTACGATTGCGTATCTCATATACTTACAGTATCAGTCCCGAATTGAATTTTGCCATTTCTCATTAATTAATGAGGGATTTAAGCAAATTTATCCCGGCGCATCCACCATTTTTACAGCAATATCAGATCCGTTATCCATCTATATGTGTTGCTGTCATATTTTTATTATACTGTTTGTAATTTTAATAAGAAACGTGATCAAATTTTACGAAAGATTCCCCATATATTAGGAATTAATATATCGTAAATATTTAATCAGCATTCTAATACTGAGAAAAGGGCACAAGATTCGAAATTTACCCTCTGTATGCGTGATAACAAGTTGAGTTTTGTTAGTTCCTTGCAACATAAATATTCCAATTAAATCAAATACAGTATTCGTGTAAATAAATGTAAAAATGTATGAATTCATTAAAGTAAGGTAAACACTGCAGGCTCAACAAATAATTTGTTTATTAATTAACCCAAAACGGGCAAGCATCTGTCCGAATTTAATTAATTATTAATACAATGTAAATAATAAATAACGGTATGTTCTTTCTATCTTAATTAAATTACATTTTCGTTTATCTGCATTCCGAATTGATTTGTTAAAAATTGCTAGTTTTTTTTTGACTCGCACAGAATACGTTCGGTGTACATTAACAAAATTACAACCGAGTGGAGTAGAAAGCAAAAGGCTGTCACATATAAATCCGTAATATTACAATTTTCTATCCTTTTTATATCTATGATTTGTTTTATGTCTTATTGTTTGTATTATTGTCGGTAATGGAATAACCTGAAAAGAACGGAAACAACAACAAAAATAAAAAACAGAACATAGATGTTGGTTTATACAGTAAAGGCGGAAGTAATAGAAACATAGGAAAAACATCGGTTCCGCCCATCTACAGTAAAGGCGGCAGAAATAGAAACATAGAAAATCCTCCACATCTGGTTATAGTTGTCTTTTAAACTAGAAAGTTTGAAAGTTAGGCATATTCTTTTGTACAAAAGAGATTGCTTTGTTTGGTCATAGCGCTAAGGATGGGTGGTAATAGCAGCCATGGTTTCCAATTTTGAGACCACCTACGTTCCCTTTATCTCTTTCTAACTAATATGTAAGTGTTTTTTTACGTTTCTATTACTGCCGCCTTTACTGCATAGCGAAAGCATCATGTATACGTGTTTTAATGCAGAATTTTGTTGTAATATCGATTTATTAAATAGAAGAAATGTTAAAGTATGGGTCTCGTCAATGTCTCTTACTCTTTTAACAATTCAAGGAAGTCGATTATTATTGTGGTGTGGGTCTACATGCAATTCAAGCTTTCAAACAATACAGGAAGGCAATAGGCGGAGAAAATATCAATTATATCCCACACCATAACAAATTAAGACAGATATCCAGCCATCAAATTTACATAACACCAACCATGTTTCATATTAAATTGAATTCTTATAAATCCTGAGAGTGTTCGATAAATTTGAATAAGGAAATAATAATTTTTAAGAAAAAAAAACCTGTATGCATACGATCGAGTAGAAATTGTAAATCTAATAAGAATCATAAATCAGGCCTTTGGACATTTTGTATACGTAAACACAATACTTTCAAGAATATAAATTTAAATGTTGAACATTGCACTCTTAGGATACTTTTACCAAATAACACAAAGAGAACGACATCACTGCCTGAATATCAAATGGCGGTATTGTGGAACCAGTTGAATAGATAAACATTTTGGAAAATCATTTCCGAAAGGCACTCTTTCGCTTTTATGAAAGTGTCGACTCTGTTAGCATAGACGCTCAATTTTGCTACATTTTCATTGACTGTTTGTGAATTTTAAAAGGCCTTCAAATCCAATTTTATACGACAACTCGACAACAAATTCTTTTCTATAAACAAATACAAATTGATTGTTTTAATCAAGTGCAAAAACGGTTCGTGTTCCGGCTCATTTAGATAAAAATAGCTAGACTACAACAAGGCAAAAACCCTTTATAGCATGTCAACGCAATTCAACAACAATCTAACAACTAATTAGCATCAACGTTCAACTATATTTATAAGAAACTGATTTCTTCAATAAAATTATCTCTACTTTCCAAACATTTTCAACAATGAATGATGATAAAAGATTACGTAACAATTACTTTCTTTCAACCAACAAAGTCTTCTATTACGATCGGTTCTTTATTTTATCGTACAAGTTCAATAGTTTGGAGAACATTTCTATTTTCTTTGTCATCTTTGTTGGATTAAACGGGAATTTCCTTTTAACTTGCAACTCTATATTTGTATTGCTTCAGATTAATTGGAATAAGGTTTGTTGGAGTATTTGAAAAGTTACAATATTGTATGAATAGTATGGTGAAAAATTGATAAGCCAAGGGCTCTTTCAATGGGAAAATTCTAAAAACAAATGTAACTTGTAAATAACGAACCACAACATTTTATCCTTATGAAAACATGTATCAACTTAATGAGAACTATTTCATTCCTGTGTATCCAGTGTTTTATTTTATTTTTTTGGTTTTTGTACGGCTCACCTTTTGTGTTCTATTCCCCCTATGTTGGAAATGGCCACAAAAACTCCAACTTCAATTCGTGAAAATACAAATCTATTTTGGTTTCGCCTACTTAATTTTAACCAAATAGAACTGGCGACATTGACAAGGATAATTTATTGATATCGAACCTAGAATAAACACTCAAATTCTTCTTGCTTTCTGTAAGAAAAATACGTTTTCTCTGTGATCCGTCTTGAATGTCTTTTTATCGTAGAATTATTGTAACTGTCTGGTTGATTGACGTTATTTGCATTAGTTGTAAATGTGATTCAATAAAAGAAAAAAGCAGAACGTTTTCCATTTAATAACGGATACGATCAGGAGTTGGAAGTGTTAATTGCGTGACCGTTTACTTTTCAATTACATTACAAAACGCTATAAAAGATAAAATCGTGTTTTTCCTCTAGCTTATAAATTAAAATTTGTTTATTTTCAAACTTGTTTATCGATAGAGATTATAGAATATTCCAACAGTGATTATTTCTTTATTGATCGTTGTCAGAAACAGGGCATCGAACGGGAACTGAACTGAAAACCGGAATTAACCCAAATTTCAGCCGGAGCAAAATTCGGAGCTGAAAACAACAACCGTTTTTTTTCGGTTCACGCATACCATTTACACAATCTTTTCTCTTTTCATCCCCTTTCCTTTCTGCTTTGAGTCAGGGTACTTAACACAATCTTATATCTAACAAGGAAGCATTCTCAGGTGCCCCCTCCGATTTTGATGAAATTTGGATATGTTGTTCTAGGGGTTGAAATGACCGCTCAAAATTTGTGGTCTAAGGGGGTACTTTTCAAGTTTCATATACTAGCAGTTGAAGATTCAGAAAAATCCACCCTTTATGAATTAAAACAAGAAAGAGGAAGAATTTGTCGAAATTTTCATCCTGATCGGTGTAAACTTGCTTGAAACATATTTTTTTCAGAAATAACCAAAAAAAGATAAGGTGCATAATTTCCGTTTTATGGCAATTTTATCAATTTCAACCCCTATAACTAACGCCCTAATTAATAATTTAGTGTGCAACAAAGACCGGTCTTCATCATTTTTTATCCTGAAAATATTGCCGTTTGTCTCACTTGGTTATTCCAACTGCAAGTATGTGAAACTTGAAAAGTTTGAAAAATACCCTCTTAGGACACCTGGGAATGTTCCCTTGTTAGATAAATATGTTAAGGTCCATACACACACTGAAATATATTACATGAGATGGTATATATCTATCTCAATTATTTATAATTAAAAATTTGAAAATCAACCACCTGGAACTGAACTGAAAACCGAAAAAAGTGTTATTTTTGCAGGAACGAAAACCGGAACCGAACCGATAAAAATCGGAACGACAAAATCACGATTCGATGCCTTGGTCAGAAGATCAGTGGAGTGTAGTTGTTGTGTTCTGCATGCTACAATAATTTTACGTTTCTGTTCATGCAATAAAGTAAAGCTCAGTGATTAGACATTGGTTTATTTGGAAAAGGTTTCTAGTACAGATAGCAATTGCCATTATTTAACATAGTTGTTGTGTGTGTGTATGTGCGTATAAACAGAAACAGAATATTATGTTACATGAGATCATAGTACGCATTTTCTATCAGAACAGACAGTTAAGGATAACAAGATAGCATCCCTGTGGATTTGAAATTTTGAACAGGCATTAAGTTTGGATAATAGCAGTCACGCATACATAGGTAGAAATACACAACGGTATTATACACCGTACCGATTTATATTAATATTGTTGTTAGTGTTATCATAGAAAAGGGATAGATAACAGGAAGGTAGGGACAATGTTTGTGAATTTGTCGTCGAATCTGTCATAATTTTTAACAAATTATATGAAATAGAGGTGTTTGTAATTAATACGATCTAGGGTTTTTGAAATAGAATTAATAATGAACGCGTTAGGATGCCAAGTTTATGTTTATGACCACTCATTGTCCGTTTTGCATAAAATAAAGATTTCATTTTAGACTAATTTGGTATGTAAAGGACATTGTGGAAAATATGCTAATCGAGTGGACTCTTGTTTTGGAACAAAGTTGATAACCAAGCGCAATATCATCAAGTTCAATAAAATTAAAGAGTCTATCCTTTAATGATAAATTCACGTATCTAATAAATCATTCAACTTAATGTATTTCATAATTCGATAATTCGCGTAGAATTACTATTTTGATTAAGTTATTAGATAGAAAATATCAATATTTAATGGAAACTTTATAATCAAAGTATTAACATTAAAGAGACAATGTGATAAGATAACACAAAAGAGCTCGATAAAATTTAATTAGAAATTTGAAACAACTGCAAATCTACAGTGGATGGATGTAGGTATATAATATTAACACCTCATTCTATTAAAGTAAACAAAAGGAACAACAAAAGATCTGAACGCAAAGCTCTTTGAATATTCAAACACAACCGGCAAGATAGTTGTGTATACAAAATTGAATTTTGTCGCCTCTTATTACAGCTACAGATGAAAACTAAAATTGCCTCAACCAAGAGCTTTCTCAATCAGCGCTATTTTTTTTTGCATCACGATTGCAATGGAAGCTTTACCCTAATCTCGCCTGTTACTTCTCAACATCATAATTACTAATTTAATTTGTTTAAATATCGCCACACCGTTGCACCGAATAAAACACGAAAGTCATGACGTAAAATACAGGCTTCAAGCTAAATTCCATAAAATATAACGCAATCACGCTGAATAGAATCATTGTTGATGGAAACAACAGAAAAAGGAGAAACGAAAACAACAAAGTATAGCGAACAAAAATAGCTACAACATCAATAATAACAACAACAATAACAGTGCAAAATTGACGCAAAACCTTCGATTCAATATAAAAGAAAGTCTGCTTAGAACAAAAATTCATTTTAGGGTAGCCGTGTGAACAGGAGAGTGGTATTGCCGTGATGCCACAACACTGTGCGGTTAGCACGCAAAGCTAGTAGAATATTGCCAAGTGGCGAGGGTTGTTAAGGTGGTAGTAACAATACAGATAATGGTATTAGTAGTAGTAGTAGTGGT
>JAZBGW010002275.1:0-12090 GCA_037464815.1 Mylabris variabilis | reverse complement strand
TTTCCGGCAAGGTCAATTCTTATTGTAAACAAATTCAGTGTTTATGTTTAGTCTACTGCTATTTATGCAGCTGTGCAGTTCTATTTACAATCTAGTAAATTGAATTTTTGTCAGGTAATAATAATTTTAAAATGATTGTCTTCTCAAATCAGACTTTCGCGGTTAGTAATTACGAAAACTCTTGTACGATACGCTTGTATAAAGGCAGGAAATTCCGACAGACTTGGATGAGACTCACTTGTTTGAACGAGGCTGTGTTTCGCGACGAGACCTCGTACGTAATATCCGGACTTGCTTCGCTCGTACTCGGTCTAGCCGCGAAACACAACCCCGTGCACACTCGTGTTTCCCATCCAAGCCTGTCGGAATTCCTACCTTTACACACTTGTATCGAAAATAGCTATTCTCCTCCAACTTTTTCGTTTTATCAGCATCACAATTTGCTGGTTGGTGTTGTTTTTTTGTTGATGTTCGCTTTTTTAAACACACCCGTTGTAAACGCGCTTCGTGACCTGTTTTACACCTGAACTTGATTAAAACAATAAGAATGCAAAGTCACGTATTCTATTTGTTTTTTTTTCTGTGTTTTTATTCAACTTTAAAATTGTTGTTTCAAGCTATAAACTTCACAGTATCCATTCAGTCTGAATGGAAATCGAGTATTTAGAAAGAAAAAAAAATGTTAATGTGTGTGTCAGCATTAATTTCCTTTATTGAATTCTTCACATATACATATATAGAATGTTACAATTGTTATTATCACGAAAACATTGAATATCATTTAATTTTTTTTTTTGGGTTTTCTTGAAATATATTTTAACATGACAGATAAACACAACAGTTATTTTTTTTTGAATGATATGAATTAATTACACAAGTACTCCAATAATTAATTGGTTTTCCAATACAGTGCTTCAATATCTTAATTAATTACAATTACATTTAATTAACACATACATATAACATCTGATATAATAATCGTAATATTAATAATATTAATAATAATAATGATAATAAGAATATCTTTGTATAATAATATGATTAGTATTATTCTATATAATATGATAAAATTGTAAAAACCTTAAGGGCCGGGCCCGCCCTTCGCATTTCCATGTGATAACGACCTGACACTAGTTTTCTTTGTTTATTTATTTAATTTTTTTTTTAGAAAAATATTCAATATTTTCTTTCTCTATAATTTTTCGCGAAATTTTCATCGTAAAGTTCAACATAGGAATGCGAAGTATTGCGGATACAACCACGACCGGATATGTCTCGAAAATGGTCTGGCTACGCCCCTGTCTGTATTACACATCTAAACTGAAAAACTCCAAATAAAAAGAAACAGGGAATTGTTCAAATCGGTTTGATGGAAATGTTTGATGAAAATTTCCATGTGAACAGAAATTCATTTATCGTTTCTTTCGGGGGATTTTCCTTGGAAAATTTTTGTACAAATAGAGGTGAATTTGGCGTCCTTGTTTTTAATTTGAGGGTAATCTATTGCAGGACTAAATTCTAGAGATTTTAGGTACGTGATAGCAGAAATATATTGTTACTGTTGCCGAATTTCCATCAATTTTTAGAACGTCTAACGCATTGATAAACGCTTCCCACCTTATCTAAAACACTACTATCACTAGAATATTCTTATTAATTAGTAATTTAACAATGATATGGATAATCAAGCTCACAAGTTTAAAATTGATTTTTTTCGGATTTTCCCTATTTTTCTGTCAAATATTCATCTAAACTAAGAACATGCATTTTGGCTCCCTTTATTTTAAATCCAAAAAATCTTAATTTTAGTAGAATCTTATAAAAAATCTAGACTTTTAGAAAATTTCAGAAATACCCGCAATTGGAGATTTCTCTGTCTAGCGAAATTTTTCCAAAACTAGATTTCTCTTATTATAATTATAATAATAAATCAATTTTCGTAAAAAATAACATATCTACAATTATTGCGGCACCACATTATGATATGATACATTTTCGAAAAATCCACCATGATATGTTTATAGGCCAATACTTTCTTTTATCATTAATTATATCAATAATGAAACAATCAGTCCCAAAAGTGTTGGTTTGTGTCTCCGTGTGTGCTTGTTGTCAACATCAATTTTCCTTCCAAACGAAACGTTTGATGTTCGTTTAAAACGAGGAGGAAAAACTGGCTAAAGCGTACTAGATTTTATTCTTTAATTAAACACCAAGAATATAGAGAGAAACATTATTTTTTTCATCTTCAAAAATAGACGACAAACACGACAATGAATTGGGACACTATTCGAATATTTTCGGTTGATAGTGGTGGATTTACACGAGATTCACTCCTTATTTATACATTGATAAGGAACAATTTGATATGTATTTGAATGGTGGTTGTTAGAAATTTGTGGAATTATTCGAGGAATCTGCGATTTTCCGCGAAAGAGACACAATCACTAATCACGGTTGGTAATTGATTTTATTTAATTAATTAAACCAACGGAAAATCTTTGAATATTTCGCGAATAATTCCACGCGATATATAGGTTTATTTTACTAATTATAAGCGGTGTCTATAATGTCCCCTAATGCTACATCTAAATTCTTTATCATCTCTAATATTTGTTGGTAAAACAGAGCAAAAATCTAACATTGTAAATTTTCCAATAAATTTTCTTTAAAACTACCCATATTTACTGATTAAAACGATATGTTTAAAAGCAATATTTGACAAAACATGCCCATATACCGATACTAACTGTAGTGATTTTTTGTAAATTCTTATCACAACCCGAATTGACATTGTCCGGTATTTTTATAACACAATTCATCTTATCTAATGGTAAATTTTGTAAACTATATTCGCGGTGTTCTTGGCGCATCATACACACAGTCCGCTTCTTCTGCATCATCTCATCGTCCTTATCTTTGAGATTCTTCAACCAAATCTTGTACCATTGCAGCTCGCAGTCGCACAACAACGGATTATCTAACAGAAATTTCGATTAGTACGATAACAAAGACCGATTTTTAAATTTACCCATAATATCGATGACACGCAACGTGTCCAGAACCGGCTCCATTACATCCTCTGGTATATGGGTGATTTTATTGTTTTGTAAATTTAAAGTTTCCAAAGAATTCAAATTCTCGAACGTTAATCCAGTTAGGGTGCGAATACTGGAAGATTAATTACAAAAAAAATTAGTAATTGATATTTGTAGATTGACGAACGAATTTACTCATTCTTCTGTAAATTGAGGAATGTTATCGTGTCTCCAAAACCGGCAAAAGCATCCTCGGCTATGTAGCTGATATTGTTGGCTCTTAGATCCAAATGTCGCAGACGATGTAAACGATTTAGGGCCTGTGTTGGTATTGTATGGATATTGTTGTCGCCCAGACGTAGATATTGGAGATTTTCTACAATTTATATAAATCGCCCATTTAGAAAGTATCAGATTGAAAGTGCGAGGATCAATTTTGAAAATCAGTCAGCCCTTCTACTATCGACAAACTGATAACGATAATTTTTAATTCGGCCTTTAGAGAATTTCATCGATTGACTTTGATTGATCAGATTTCCCAAATGATTTTACATCAAGCTATATTACCAATCGAAACTTTATATTTTTTCGATTTACGTTATTTCCCCCGCTAATCTAAACTACCCCCACCTAGTTTCCTACTTATATTTATTATTTCTTCAACTGTAGTAGAGCTTACGGGAGTGTTTCAACAAAAGGCTCAGAAACTGTTTTGTGAACTTGACGATCAATAGACTGTGTTAGCTAGACGTTTGTGAAATATTAACGACATAAATCTCAAATAATAAGCGAAAATCTAGTTGTATACATTAAAAGAAAGGGGATCCGTTTAGACACAATATCAAAGACACATTTTTTTTTTAACTTTAAACAGCGTGTACGCCCCGGGAGTACACAATTTGGCTGTTTTCACCAAACTAATAGAGAAATTCGAAAAATATTTTAAGGCTTTCTAGAGTAGACTTTGGAGAACATTTTACCAAAATTAGAATCTCGTAGCTTATTTGGAAGTCGGTCAAAAAACGCTTGTTTCCAGCACTATTGCAATTTCTACCAATCAGCTGCACACATAAAATGACTTAGAATGACTGTATTTTTGCATTTTTCTAGAATGCAATTGATAAAAACAAAAAAAGCACCGTTGGAAAGGTTTTTGAACCATTTTAGTCATTTAACGTGTACGGCTCTTTTTAAAAATTGCAACATTGCCTAAAACTAGCGTTTTTTGATCCACTTTCCGATGAGCTACTTTTGCTAAAATCTTCTCTGGGGAGTCGCCCTACAGATTTTTAAAATACTATTTGGGTGGAAATGGTCAAATTGTGTAAATTCTTGATAAATATTGTCAAAAAACAGTAATCGATTATGTTGGTATCACTTAAAAATTAAACATTTTAAAAACTTTCCTGAAATGATCCCGATTGTCTATTTTATTTACATTTATAATAGCTTCGTAAAATGCAAATTTATTGTATTATAGCGATAGAAATCTTGATTTGAATAATTCGTTTTAAATTTCATATAATCTGTTTTAAATTCAAAACTTTAATATTGATTCAAAGCTTAAAATACCTACCCTCTACAATGATTGTGCCTTAATTATTGCATGTCGTAAGTGTATTATTTCAAAATGCAACTAGTTATAAATTGCATGCTAAGAACCAATCGATTCTATACAGGGTGTCCGGCTTGGGCAGTTTCCACCAAAATAACAGAGCGATTCGAAAAATATTTCAAGAATTTACAGGGCGGTCCCTTGAGAACATTTCAACAAAATTAGAATATTGTGTCTCATTTTTAACCCGACCAAAAAACGCTAATTTCCGCCGATGCCGCGACTTTTACCAATCAGATGTACACATAAAATGACTTAGAATGACTCAAAGATCTCCCTATCATTGTTTTTTTTCGTTTTCTTCCATTCTGTTCTGGAGCAGGTGGATATGTTTCGCATTTCTTCTTCAAATTATCTTTAGCCATTTAACGTAACGCGTCTTTTGGACAACTTACAAATGAGCTACAAAGGTTCTATTATTGCTAAAATCGCTACTAAGGACCACCCTACAAAATCCTTGAAACATTTTTTGAATCGCTCTATTGTTTTGGTGGAAACGGCCGAATTATGTACTCCCAGGCCGGACACTGTTTTTTCTTAAATGTAGTGACTTTTTATAAAACTCCTATTGGTTGGCAAGAAATTTGAAGAATATTTCAAGGCTTTGCATGGAACTTCTTAGAGATCATTTTAGCGAAATTAAAACTACGTCGCTCATTTGCTAATTGGTCAAAAATCGCTCCTTTCTGACGATAACGCGATTTTCAAAAAGGAATTAAACACGTAAAATGGCTTCGAATAATTAGAGGATCCCTCTTTTTCGTTTTTGTCCATTCTATTCTGGAGCATCTGGAAATATTTCGCAATTTTTCCTCGAATTATTCTTATTTACTTAATGTAATACATTGTCTAAGGTAAGCGTCATTTGACCGACTTTCAAATGAACTACGAGGTTCTACTTTTGCTAAAATCTCCACTAAGAACTACCCTACAATTCCTTGAAATATTGTTTGAATCGCTCTATTGGTTTGGTGGTCCGAATTATGTATTCCCAGGCCGAACACTCTGTATAGGGTGTCCTTTTTTAAATGTGGTGAATTTGTATGAAACTCCTATAGTTAGCGAGCAATTTGAAAAATATTTCAAGGCCTTGCATGGGCCCCCCTAAGGATCATTTTGGTGAAATTAGAACCTCGTAGCTCATTTGGAAGCTGGTCAAAAATTGCTCCTTTCTGGCGACATTGTGATTTTCAAAAAGTAATTAAACACGTAAAATGACTTAGAATGACTCGAAAATCCTCCTTTTTTCGTTTCTCTCCTGAAGCAGCTAGAAATGTTTCGCATTTTTTCTTCGAATTATTTTTACTAATTTAACGTAACATATTGTCTAAGGCGAGCGTCTTTTGGCCGACTTACAAATGAGCTACGAGGTTCTACTTTTGCTAAAACCTGTATTAGGGACCACCCTACAATTCCTTGACATATTATAGATTTCCCGGCCGAACACTCTGTATAGGGTGTTCTTTTTTAAATATGGTGAATTTGTATGAAACTCCTATTAGTTGGCGAGCAATTTGACAAATATTTCAAGGAATTGCTGGCGGCTCCCTAGAGATCATTTTGGCGAAATTAGAACCTCGTAGCTCATTTGGAAATTGGTCAAAAATTGCTTTTTTCTAACGATATCGCGGTTTTCAAAATGTAGTTAAACACGTAAGATCACTTAGAAGGACCAGAGAAAATCTATGGCACTTTCTCTAGGATGCATTGGAGAAAAACAAAAAAAATCAATACTGACAGGGTCTTTGAGTCATTCTTAATTGTCTTATGTGTTTAGCTCATCTTTGAAACTCGAGACATTGTCCAAAACGGGCGTTTTTCGACATACTTCTAAATAAGCTACGAGATTCTAATTTGGCTAAAATGGCCTCCAAGGACTCGCCTGTCAGAAACGAGCATTTTTCAACCAACTTCCAAATGAGCTACGAGGTTCCAATTTTACTAAAATGATCTCTAGACACCCTCATATAAATCCTTGAAATATTTTTCGAATCGCTCGCCAAATAATGGTAATTGCCATAAGAATGACTCGTAGACCTTCCCAACGGTGATTTTTTTTCGTTTTTCTCTACTGCATTCTAGAAAAAAATGAGAAACATTCCGATCTGTTTGCTCGTTTTTGTAAGTTATGAGATTGTTAGAAACAATCGTTTTTTTGACCAATTTCCAAATGAGCTACGAGGTTTTAATTTTGCTAAAATGATCTCTAGACACGCTCATATAAATCCTTGAAATATTTTTCGAATCGCCCGTCATTTAATAGGAGTTTTACATGAATTGACCACCTTTAAAACAAACACCCTGTATATTAAACTTGGACATTTAAGTCAAAATAACAACGATAATACAACAGGATTTCTTACCTTCAAGTCCAGCAAACGCTTCCGGATCGATTGTATCAATATTGTTGCCATCCAATTCTAATGAATTCAATAATGTTAAATGTGAGAACACACGAGACGGTACAACTTTCAATTTATTGTGAGCTAAACCGAGCGAATCCAAATTTTTCAATCCTATAATTAACAATTTAACAATTTTTTTTGTCGAAATTCTTCCGAAATAACGTTGTAAAAATACCTTCAAAATCGCCCTCTTTTATTTCAGTCAGACGATTCTCTTGCATTTCCAACTTTTTCAGCATGTCGAGTATTGCGAGTGCTTTCTGTGGCACTTCAGTCAATCCATTACCGCCCAGATTTAATCTTTTTAGTTTTCTACGAATAGAATAATGTGAGAATATATTGTTGAAACTCTTCTATTATGATACGACAATGTGTCGTTTTATAATAAATGAATAGAACAAAAAAAATAAATAAAACGGAACAAGTAGAAACTTAGATTGTAAAATATAGACAATTATAAAGAGTGCATAAAAGACAATAGAGATATGCCTTGTTGACTTCCATAAAATAGTTGTGTATTGTTTCAAAGTGTTCTTGTACTTGCATGGAACAATGAAAAGTTAATCTGTCAGGGTAAGGGGTGGAAAATGGAAATTAATCTTTTATGGAAAGGAAAAAGTTCGTTCTTTTCAAATTACGAAGACATGAGACATGGAACGAAGTTTCATTGATACAACTGACACAACAATTGATCAACTTGGTTGAGATTTAATCAAAATTTGAGAACAGTTCCAAAGGTGGCACAATTTGTGTATTGTTATTGATTTGTTTAATTCAAAAACAGGATGTGCTATTTTACAGTTCGTGCACCTCTTCAGTTAGATGGATATTAATTTTCAAGAATATTGCACATGAACTGGTAGTAGTAGACGTAACGGTCTTCCTATAGGGAATAATCCCATTAAATTTCCCAAAGACAGACAGTGACAACAGAGGAATACCCTTATTACACAACTACTGTACCAACTTAATTGAATCATGTCCATTTTCATTAAATTAAAACTTATACAATTGAGCTTATTTCTATATTTATCTATGCGAGCTATTTATTAAACGTAGACAGTAACGTATTCGATACAATTTAAATCGTTCCACTCGTATCTCTATACGGTCTTTTATGCAAAACCTCTCAATGGAATTGTTCTAGTTGTAAATTAATTTAGATAACACCTCTACAATGCTCCGTATAAAAACAATACGTACTTCTCTAATCCAACAAAAGCATTATCGTCAATCGTTGTTATTTTATTCTCATATAAAGTGAGTATTTCCAGTGTATCCAAGCCTTGGAAGGCTTTCGCATGCAAACTACTGATCCTGTTATGGTTCATATTTAATATTAATAATTGATGTAAATTTTTATAAGCTGCCGATGGTACTGATGTTAAACTATTTTGGGACACATCTAACTGGGTCAACATTTTACCTAAATTTTATCGATCCGATTAATAATAATTATTTGTTAATTAATTAATAATATAGATTTACCAATAGAACTGAGTGAGGCTTCTTCAACAACAGATAAACTACTATTATGTATTGTTAAATGTCTAATATCAAGTCCTAAGAATACGAATCCGGGCAATTTCCGGAGGTTATTATGCCGCAACTTAAGATAAAAGATTACATATTGTTTGCCTTTTAATTTACTCATTGCTTCGCTGATATGTTGTTGATCAGTAAATTCACACAATATATCGAGACCATTCTTTTTCAACGTACACGAACACGGAGATATCTCCGCACGCGGTGGACATTGCTGCGGCACCTGTAAATCAAAAAAAAAAAATCAAATATACAGAAATTGGTATTTCATAACTAGAGTACGGATTTCGGCTTCATAATCTCTAGAAAAATTTCAATGTAGCGGATCGTGAATCTCCGCTACAACATAGGTTTGACTGTCAATAAAACAAATGTTGAAAAATAGTAGACCATTTATAATACTCTTATTGACAGAGCGACGTCATTGCTAAAACGTAGGTGTGCGATTTTAGTGAATTTCTCCATGGAAACGGTTCCCATCTGTTATTTTCTCGTATGTAACACCACGAGAGCTATTCATTTAATCGATTAAATTTGCAAGGTTAGCCCGACAACATATTGTTTAGGAAAAATTACAACAAAAAACATTGCTCTCGAACTTTTAAATTGTATTATCGGTGTTTTTTGTCGTGATTTTTCCTAAACAACATGTTTGAAAGGCGAGCTTGGAAATTTAATCGAATTTAACTGGTATTCGGAGGATTAATGCATGAAACCCATCATATTGACCTGTCGATGAAATACCAACTTGATGTTTTATCATTATAAAAGGATTGTGATTGGTCGAAATTCAAATTTTCGGGGCTTATGATTGGTTGAATGCATTAATCACAGCAACTCGATTAAGTTGATCCATATTCGAAAATAAATAAAATAATGTATATAAAAAATTATTTACATATCTACACTGATTTATTAATTTTATTAAATGTTAATTTTTAATTGATTATAGTTGATGTAAAATTATTTTTCTACGATTAACCAAAAACTGTCAATTTTCTGCCTTGTTTTGGAGACGGAAAGCGTTCAGTTGCCGTAGAATGTGACCGTTCCTTAGCAACGTAAACAAAAAGATGAAGCTCGTTTTTTATTGGTCCATCAGCGTGCGGAAAGGTGGCTGTTTTCACACTAGAGATGTAAATCACCACCTTTCCGCGGGCTGTCTAATTTTTAATACATAGTACATAAAACAATATGTAGATATTAATTTTTTCTTTGCAACTTAACAAACAAAATGATGAACATAATAAGCGCAAACAATCAGATTATTTATATGTATTATAATACCTTCCTAATTCTTCTTTATGTAAACGTATGAATAAGCTTTCAAATGAGCTCCTGCATAATTTTTTGTCTTTAAAATTGTAGACGTGGCTAGATCAGAAAAAATTTCCTGTGCACTTTAAAATTTAGTAAAAATTTTCCAAAATGGAACGAATCTACCGTAAAACTCCCGATTTAACGCTGTAAATATTTCAGAAAACAAGCGAGAAATCGATGATTAAAGATTGTCACTTTGTTCGGACACCGAATCGAAGCCTGACTCCAGCTTCCCCTTAAAGCTCACATTATTAATTTCCACGATTTCCACGATTCAGGTTGTATTGTGAATGTAAACGAATAAGATTAGCGCCTGTTTATTGATTCGTTTTCAGTTGCAGAGAAAGCTATTTCTAAAAATCTTTACCAGTTATTTTTTCCTTTGAGTGAAATACCATTACAGTATAAAATTTATTCAGACACTCAGTTCCTATTTTATTGTTCGATCAATTCGGTTTTCCATCGAATTAAGTATTTATAGAATTGGATATAGGTCGGTGTAAATATAAAAATAGTGGAATAGTCTGAAAAGATTGCAATTTTATAGCGGATTTTTAAAGCTTGACTTCTTTTGGCGTGTTCTGTTAAAAATTATAAGAGTGAAATTTTGCAAATGCAACGGAAGTTGCGCGCGCAGTGTAACGAGTCTAAAAAATTGTTGCCAATGCAAGTAGAAAGAAGGCGGGTTTTTAAAATTATAATCCTGTTAGGGTCAATTTCACCAACGCCTGTCAAATTTTAACGAACAAATAACTCATAGAAACGATTTTTATAATCATAGAAACGACTGTTTCTAACTGTTCATTAGGCTTAATTGAAGTTGGTGAAATCGTCCGTTAGCATGTTTTGTGGGAAAAAATGGTAATGAAATTTTAATAAGCAAAAAAAGGCAAAAGGAGTGAAATTTTAATGAGCAAAAAAGTTGCGCGCCCAATGAAATGATACGAAATTGAGCCGAGAATCAATTGGTTGCTACGAAAACTGAGAGAAAGAGTTTGAGAAATGTAAAAGTCAATAAAATTACTCTTTTTCAGTTACTCTTTCGCTCGGGCCGCAACGTGTTCATACTCGTTCTATAATGTCACTTTTTGTAAGTGTGTTGTATACTATTTTTTCTACGACAGTACAAAATAGACAAAAATAACTGAAAAAATTGATTAAAAACTAATTGATGATTTTTTTTATAATTATCAACCTACCACTGACTTAAATTGTGAAGATCGAGTTGCTATAACAACAGCGAACATTGCTTAAAAAACAGTACGCTATTACACTTTCGTGAATTGTGAGCTTGCATTGTGTTATTAATTTTATAATTAAAAATTCCTAAAATGAGAAACTTTAAAAATTATTAAAAAAAATGTATAAACGTCAAAATATTTTAGCATTTAAAAAAAGTACGTTATAATGATAATTTAATGTATGTAATCAAACGTCTAGGTCCTAATCAAACGTCATAGGCTTAGTGCTGGGTTCGAAACCCGGTCAGTGCAACTTCGGCTTTTTTCATAGTTGTACATGTAAGCAGTATAGTGTGAGTGTGGAAAAGTAACTTTACCGCATCGAGCGCGGAACGTTGAATTTCTCGCACTGAATGCGGTAAAAGGTTACTTTCGATAATAGTATAGATCATCAAAAAGGGAGACAGCCCGCACTGTCGTAGAAAAAATCTATTTTCTGCCCTTATAATGTAAAATACTATTCTATCGTCTTATTTATATAAAAATTTATGGAAATAGACATCAAAAATCTTGAGTATTACACGCCCAGAAAGTGCCTTTGCGAGTACGAGTACGAGTAAGAAACGAGACGTTATCCTAGTTTGTGAACTTGTGATACTCATAACTATTTAATCAGTATTTAATAATCACGTCCAAGAAGTATCACGTACTGTTACGAGCATATAAAAAAGACCAAGTTTTAAATATCACAATTTTGTTTCGTGTAAATCAGGCTATTTCTCTCGACAGATTAAGAACGCTACCAAATATGTAGAAAATGTTTGTCTATCTAGATGAACACACAAAATGGCACCAATAACCCCACCTCCTTCTTTTTCTGATACAATATCTTTCTTTCCAAATCTTGACCTGTAACAGTTGTTACATTGTCACGATCTCCCTTAAGGGGATTCCGGATATAATAAGTCGATTCGGCGTGACAAAAC
>JAZBGW010002274.1:0-12092 GCA_037464815.1 Mylabris variabilis | reverse complement strand
ATCTCGAGACAGTAGTTTTTATTGGCATCTTTGTCTAACTGCTTAAATTTATAATGAGCGATTTCTTTTAAATGACAATAATTATTAGTTCACTCGTTGGTCTTTGAAGATCAAAGTTATTTGGCAACAACTATATCACATAGATCTGGTACATAACGCATAGTAACACAAACAGCGTCTACTGAAAATCGAATTTTCAGACAGACTTTCGCAATATTTTTCACTTGTAATGATATGGTCGTAAAGTAGATAAAATTTCCGATATTTTTTTTCATACCAATCAAGAGGCAAATTAATTAATTTTATTTCTTGTAATTAACAAAGAAAAAAGGGGTTCAAATTTTCTCTGAAACTCACTTAATTTTCAAAATTCGATTTTAAGCGAGCTTCAAGGCCTCGGTTTTCACATTACCTTTCTAAATCCGCCAGTATGATTTTTTATTTTGAAAACTATGCATGGCATTATTGTTGGAATTTTTTTAAATATTCTTCAGTTATCAGAAAACTAATAAACATATGGCGAAAATTCTCAAATATTTGGAAATCTGCCAATTTGCTGTCTAAATTCACCTGATACATACTGAAAAGCGATAATACTGGCTAAGTTTTAGCCAGTTATGAAGGAATTTTATCAATCAACTACTTTCGCACGGCGAATCGACATATAGGTCCGGCATCCCCTTAAGTCAAGGGAGAAGAATCAGGAATCAGGTCTTAATAGCCCATCTGTTGTCTGAATACAGCCAATAACTTACCCGTTTTGTTCTAGAAAACCTGAACGAAATTTGAAAAGATATGGTATTCTAGAAGGATTTTCCAATTGTACTGGATTACGGTTGGAAAATTTGAAAAAAAATTCAATTATGAAAGAGAGATTTATTTTTTATATTAATTATTATGGATAAGCAAAACAAAATTATTTTCAGTACATAATTTCTCTTTTATAATGATTTTGGACCATCTTCAAACAAGTATCAATAGAAAACTGGTTCAAATCTAAAATATCTGCAAACTCTAAGATTATGAACCAAAAAAAGAAAACTGTGATCGATAGTCGAATTAATTACGAAAAATTCGGTTAAATTACAATGTAGGCGTTCGTCTATACCAGAATCTAGCCCGAAAATCATCTGAACAAGTCAAGAATGCTGCCTGTGTTGGTGAATGTGCAATCAATCTAACTGCTCCATTATGTCCTAAAGACATCAATTGTTTCCTTGAGGCATTCCTTGAATTCCACGCACATAACGATGTAGTCGCCTCATCCGGAAATAAAACATAATCTTCTGTATGATTAAAAACAGCTTGTGCTTCATATTCTTGTTTACCAGTTGTACCAGCACCAGTATAAGCAATTAAACAACGGCTTGTTGTCAATTCCCATAATTTACAAATTGAATTCTTTCCAGACGATAACAAATATTTACCATTTTTCGAGAAAGCAACCGAACACACTTCCATACCATCATGGGCTTTTTGGAATGTATTTATACACCGATTCGATACACCATCCCATAATTTGATACTACCATCTTTACTACATGTAGCAAATACACGAGCATCCGATGACCATTTCAATGATGTTACAGTTTGTGTATGTTGATGTGATGGGAATGCACAAACGAAACATTGTAACGTATTCACATCGTATAATCGAACAACTGGATGTTGTGTGGCTACAATTAAATGATCACCACCTGGATGAAATGACATTGCACGTATCGGTTCAGCTTCGGTGATCGTTTTAAATGCCTTCTTAACACTAGCCTTTGATATATCAAACATTTTTATCGTATTATCTCTAGAACCGGAGACTAAAATCGTCTCTTTCGGGTGAAATTCTAAACATGTCACTTCCTCCATATGATCGTATAATGTCCTTATAACTGGATGTCCTTGTTGTTCACCTCTTGATGGATCCATTTCATCTGGTGCTGATTTCGCCAACATACGATCAACATCCAAAATTTTAATACTAGCATCAACACTACCGGTGGCTATCAATTGACCATCACTGGAGAAACAGCCGGCACGACAATTACCTTTGTGTGATGTTACATAAGCTGTTTCGTATAGAGCCGGTTCGGGGGCTGGTATATTCGATTCTGTTTCAAATTCCAAATCTATAAAATTTTCATAAAATTAACATTTTTTTTATAAATGATTTGATTAGGATAAATATACCAAGTCCTGGCCCAATATTATTACTACCAATACCAGGATTTGGTGGACGTTCTTTACGGTCCGGTTCATGCTCTAATCCGGCTAGAACAATGTGGAATAGACGATCACTGGGGGGGCAAGGTGGGTCCGCTTGGACTGCTGCTGTTAAGCTTGTTCCAATACTTTGATGACCATCATAGAACAATTGGCTACAAATAACAACGTTGATAAATTAAGAACCAAATACTTTTCAAATTTTTAAATCAATTACCTAATTATCAACCTATAGAGGAATTCACGACTTTTTATTAAATTACTGGTATCAACGTCCTCTTCTTTTGAGCCGGAATTTGTCATTATTTATTTATTTCACAATTAAAAAAATAAGCACGACACAATTAACTCTAGAAAAAAGAGTTTGGTTATGTTATTGTTGCTTGACTGTAAGTGTTGCCAAAGTTAACATGGGAAAATTCATGTTTTTTCCAAAGCTCGAAAAATAATAAATTCCACAAACTTCTTTACCATACTTAATCAAAATTATAAATTTTAAGTAAATATTACTTTGTTTTTTTTTTAAAAACTTATAAAAGAAACTTGTGGAATATTTACTAAAAATGATGTAACGTAAGAATAGCTGAAGTTGAAGGATAAATGTTAAGACTGGCAGCAACGCTATCATTTTGTCTTGACATTTTAATAAAGTTAATCGTAGCACTAAAATCAAAAACAATACATACTGAAATTATATTTATTTTGACTAGATTTATTTTTTTAGAAATAATTATATAATTAATAATTAGATAGTTATGATAATATAATATTAGAAACGAAGACTTCCTAATTAAAATAAAAAAGACAGGGATTAATATGAGAGCTACAAATAACCAATTGAATAGCGTTCAGAAATTGTTAGAAAAATCATAAATATGAGTGCAAATGTTGAAGTGTATATTTAGTTGCATACCCATTTAGTTTATTAAATTAAAACAATAAAATTGTAATTAATACAATAATGATAACTACGACGATTTGTTATGATTTATTGCATCATTACTATTTATTGTTTAAATTACAAAAGTAATTATACCGTTATCTGGAATAAATAATAGTTCGTTATATAAATGTATTATCAAGGAGCAGTGGTGTAGTGACAAGTTAACTGGCACGTGTTCCGGTTTACAAGACAGGCGTCAAATTTACATATTAATATAGTTTTATGTTTATTATCCACAATCTTGCTTACAGATTTTCAGAGCTTATAACTGTCTTTTCCTCAGACGCTGGGTCCCTTTCGAGCCCGCACCCATGTTCCACAAAACCTATAGGACCCACTTCACTACGCCACTGTCGAGGAGACATCTGTTATCAAAACATTCCACAAACTTCCGATAATACTAATGTTTATCAAAATGCTAAAATATCAATACGGAAAAACTGTATTCTTAATAATTTAACAGTCACGAAATTGTTAAGAGTTTATACCGACTTATTACTATTTTTTAACAATAGTGCACTTTTTATGTGATTTTGTTGCTGTCGTCATTGTAAACGTTTCAAAAGGGATGTTATTGTTTATATGTGTATTTTGTTGAACAACTTTAATAATAATAAATTAACAAATCTTGCATGGATTAGTGTTATTATTTGTTGTAAACATTTGTGATAATGATGGAAGGTGGTCCAAGTATACAAGAAATAGATGAACCCTTATTATCAAGGGATGAGAATAATGATGATGATAACAATAATAATGCTGAAGAAACTGGATGTTGGTTTCTTTTTTGCAATCCAAAGGGCTCAATGCATCGCTTCATTGCATTAATTTTCATGTGTTTTCTCGGATTTGGTAATATCAATTTTTTTGAGGTTATATCAACATGCCAAAAACGTACAAAGATCTATAAAATTTTCCAAATTAATTGACGATTTTTCGTTAATTATAACAATAATAATAATAATAAGTCATTTATTTATAAATCTATTCTTCAATTGAACTTTATACATTATTTTGATAAAAAAACTACAATCTTTCTCCAAACTGATAACAATGGAATGTTAATTTCTTTTTGCTTTATAGGTTCCTACTTCTGTTACGATAATCCAGCTGCACTAGAAGATTACATAAAACATGATCTAAATATCACAACAACACAATACATTATGTTCTATTCAATATATTCATGGCCCAATGTTGTTCTATGTTTCGTTGGCGGATTCTTAATTGATAGGTTCTCCTAACACCCCATATGATTTTTTTAAAAAAATTACAAACAAATCAAATTTTAGCGTATTTGGTATACGATTAGGCACAAATATTTATATGGGCTTAACTTTAATGGGACAAATCCTGTTCGCTAGTGGTGTTTTTATCGATTTGTATTGGATAATGATTGCTGGGCGTTTTATTTTTGGGTATTTATAAATGTTTGCATTAACCATAGAATAGATTAAAATCCAATTATTTTGTCGATTATTGTAGAATAGGTGCGGAATCTTTGGCTGTAGCACAAAATAATTATGCCGTTTTATGGTTTAAAGGTAAAGAATTGAATATGGTGTTTGGTTTACAATTGAGTTTTGCACGTGTTGGTAGTACTGTTAATTTCTTAATAATGGAAACAATCTATAAATGGGTTCATCAAAAATATCAAGGACCAACTGGTTTGGGTATAATTTTATTTATAGCAACCACCACTTGCCTGTTTTCAATGTTATGTGCATTAATCTTGGGTCTGATGGATAAAAGAGCTGAACGTATATTACGACGTAATGAAGTAACAAATAATGAAGTTGTACGTTTAAAGGATGTAACCGGATTTACAAGTAGTTTTTGGTTAATTACAATTATTTGTGTATCGTATTATGTCGCAATATTCCCATTTATAGGTCTTGGAAAGTAAGTTTAATCATTTTGAATGTAATCGATATAATTGAAGACGATTTTTAGGGATTTTTTCAAGGATCGTTTCCATATGAACAATCACGATGCAAATTTTATCAATAGTATTGTTTATTTATTATCAGGATTCGTATCACCTATTCTAGGTTTATTGATAGATAAATCTGGTAAAAATATATCGTGGATTATGTTGGCTGTTTCAGCTACAATTATATCACACTGTCTCTTAGCGTTCACCCAAATTAACCCTTTTATTGGCATTGTAAGTTGATTATTTTCCAATCTAGTCCATAATAAATATTTTCAATTTTTTTGTATAGGTAACAATGGGGATAGCGTATTCATGTTTAGCTAGTAGTCTATGGCCACTTGTGTCATTAATTATACCGGAACATCAATTAGGAACAGCTTATGGAGTGTAAATTATTAATTAATAATTAAGAAATTTTTTTTAATGATTGAAAATGTTTTTATAGATGTCAAGCTGTTCAAAATTTAGGTTTGGCTGTATTTACAATAATTGCTGGTATTATAGTTGATCATTTCGGTTACGTATGGATGGAAGTCTTCTTCATTTCCAGTCTAGCAGGTATTTTTATTTTTAAACTATTTTAATGAATTTGGGTAATTAAAAAATATCTTGAAACTAATTATAACAAGAAGTATTGTGGACCTTTATAAGCTTACATTAGTAGATTATGAGGGTCAATTCTTTTGATATTTATTATTTTATTGGCTTCCTCTAACAATAACAAAGATATCTTAAACCAGAAGTATGACCTTTTTAAACCGTTTATATTTCATTTAACTTTAATGTGATACCTTATCGGGCATAAATGCAATTGTTTTAGATAAAATAATTGCTTTAAAATTCCCAATTTTAACCTATTTTTTTTTAAATATTAATGTTTTTGTTAGTTTTAGCACTTGCATATTAATATCTGGTGAGTCACCTAAAACGAAAAGTTTTTATGACAGCTCCCAATATTTGGCCAGCGAATTGAATAATATTTCAGGGATTTATAGGAGGGTCCCTAGAGAGCATTTTAGCAAAATTAGAACCTCGTAGCGTATTTGGAAGTTGGTCAAATAACGCTCGTTTCTGACGATGTTGCGATTTTCAAAAACGAACTAAACACGCAGAACAACTTAGAATGACTCGAGGATCCGCCCAACATTGTTTTTTTTTTCGTTTGTCTACATTTTATTCTAGAACAGGTGGGAATAGTTTGCATTTTTTCTAGAATGCAATGTAGAAAAACGAAAAAAATCAATATTCGCATCATTCTTAGTCGTTTTAAGTGCTTAGCTCGTTTTTTAAAAACCGCAACCTTGTTCAAAACGAGCTTTTTTGGCCAACTTCCAAATGAACTACGAGGTTCTAATTCTGCTGAAATGATCTCCAGGTACCACCCTACAAATCCCTGAAATATTTTTCGAATCACTCGCCAAATAATGGAAGTTGCCATAAGAACTTTTCCTTTTAGGTGAGTCACTTTTACCTAGCATTTGTTTGTCTCTTTTCTATTCCATAGATGTTTATTTTTATAGTCAATTGCTTTGATAACGTGTTCAGGGAGGTTCAGTTTTATTAGGCTCTAAATTTATGCTAACTTTTTGTTAATATTGATTTATTAACAAGATTTCTAGAAAGTAACTTTTAATCGATGAATTTTTCTTATTCACTTCTTTTGTTAGAAATCGGCTTAATTACCGCCTATTGCAGATCTTAAGACGTAGGTACTTCAGATTTATAGAACGATTTTTAAAGACAACGTTTTGTAATACCTAATTTTACAGGGTAAGTCAAAAGTAACGCATAATATTCATAACTTTCTTATTATCAAAATTTCAAAAAACGCCGAGACAGGTAACTTGCAAAAAATCATAAAAAATAGCATATACTCATCTAGAACTTCAACCCCCAACCCCCTAACAAAAGATGAACACGCAATTTTCATTTTTTGATAGCCCTAATTAATCTCTATCATCTAGTTTTTGAATCACTAAAAAATATTTAGCCGTTCCAGAGATATTTGGAAAAAAATTGATTTTGCAGGGGTAACTTCAACCCCAAAGATCTCCCTTAAACTTGAGTAGAATAGAATGAACTACCTATATACCAAAGATCATCAAAATCGTTAGTTTCAACCTCGGGTAGTTTCCTTATCAGTTACAATTAATTAATTAAAAAATAAAAAGTATCCTGTCTTGGCGTTTTTCGAAATTTTCATAAATATTATGCGTTACTTTTGACTCACCCTGTATATTAACATTTTAGTTTAAACGATTAGATTCTAAGATGTTGCCTTAGATTAAAATTTGATAATAAATATTTCCTATTTTTCGATATAGTAAAATTATAAATTAGGAATTATACATTATACAAAAAATAGAAATTGCCATAAATAATAATAGGTTTGATGATTAATTAAAGTAAACTAGACTAAACGACAAAATAGTAAAATCAATATTTACATCTTTTAATAAATTATGTTATAAATAATTTGAAGGTTCATAACAAAATTCTGGTGATAAATTACCTCCAATTTTACCTCCTTTGTTATATTTCCATTAAAATATAAATAAATATACATAGATTAGAAACTATTGCATCCAATGTTTTCTTTTTTCAAATTACAAATGGTGTTAATAATTATTTTCAGGGGCATTACTTGTGACGATAATACTTTGGATTGTTGACATTTACAAGAGTAATGGCATTTTAAATATGACACCATCAAAACGACATGAATACCAACAACAAATCCTGTAATTAAAAACATTGCATTCTTTTAAAATATACCCATTATTTATTCATTTTTATCCCAATATAGAGCAGCGAATATTTTCGAACGTGAAAAACTCCTAGCATCAACATCATCATCATCATGTGGTAATATCCAAGAAAGTCATCTACCATCCACCGATTTTCAGATAAGAAATCGTTATTTATCACGTATTGGAGCTACAGTAAGTGATAATTATGACGAATAATAATTATCAACATTATTAAAAAATTTCAAACAAAAATACTTGTTGTAGTTACCCGACCATTATTGTATACAAACGTATAGGGCATTGAGATGAACAATAATTAAATTAATTCTCTTGTAAATATATTTTAACGTTGACAATTTAATCTTCTTTTGCAATAATCTCGACTGTGAGTACAAAGAATACTCGGCATTTCGTCATTATATTTATAAATATTAAGAAATTGATATAAATTTTGTGATAATATATGTTTAATTTAAAACTTTATTTGGATGTTCTCATTAATAAAAGATTACAAATTTCTATTTGCATGGTTTGTTTAACCGTTAATTTATTATAAAAATTGCATATTTTTGATGTGGCGTTATTTCTATAACTTAAAATTTGCATAATGCATCTGTTAAGAGAAGTGGAGAATTTCTTAAGTATCACGAATCGGAACAGGTTCTCCACATTCCTATTGGGCACAATTCGGTATTGCTAAGGTTATTAGCTAGTGTCGAGTTTCAATTTGCGCACACAATCAACTAAAATATTTTTTCAGGGGAAAACAAGTTTACAGTTTCATTGTAAAGTGTTAATTGATGAAGTCTTTTACATCTTATTATAAATTGGTTGTCGATGGGTGCGGGGGCGGGCAATTATTGCCGTACCGGAGCGGGTCACATAATTTGAGAATGGCTCAAGATACGATGATGGGGTAAACTGCATATGATTCCAAATTTAAAATTACATGGGGGGACGAGAAAGGTTTTTTTGAAAAATTGTCCTGTTTTTAGAAAATTGATAAAATAGGATATTCTTTTGGAAAACTTTAAAATAACATGGAAACGTGGCAGTGTTTCAAAAAAAAACTTGCCCCCCATTGTAATTTCAAATTTGGAATCGAATACAGTTTATCCCATCTTAAACCGTTCTCAAGTTATCTGACCCCGCTCCAAAAAGTGCCCGCCCCCGCACCAGTTGGCAACCAAATTATAAAAACATGCAAAAGAGACCATTACTTCATTTATTAACACTCATGGAAAGAAACTGCGTCTTGTTCTCCCCTCGAATAAGATTTTAGTTGATTATGTGCTCGAATTGAAAGTCTATCCTACACAATACCCTTAAAGTATAAAAGGTTTTTGTCAAGCTTCTTTCTGTTAGAGAGATTCGAAATATCGGAGCAACATGTTCGTTGTATATCTGATTTATTTTATTTTCTTTCAAGTAATTGGCGGTTGTAGAATTAGTGATGAGAAGGTGAGTTAAAGGATCATAAATTTCATCTATTTATTATTGTATTCAATTTATTTCAATAGTTTCAAGACTTGATAGGACATTTAATACCGGACCAATTAGACGAAATCCCAGCTCATCAATTATGCGTCGTTTATAATGGTAAAGAAATCAATCCTGGTGACGAATTAACACCGTATGATGTCCGTAATCAACCACAATTATTCTGGCCTAGTAAACCGAATTATTATTACAATTTAATAATGTACGATGCTGACGCCCCATCAAGAACCAATCGTAGTCTATCTGATTTTGTGCATTGGTTAGTTGGTAATATACCCGGTAATAAATTGGCTGAAGGTGATCATATTGCTGGATATTTAGGTGGTGTTCCACCGAAGAACACCGGTCTACATCGTTACATTTTTCTAATGTATGAAGTGCCACATAAGATTGAATTTTATGAACTACGATCGATGGTTAATTCACGTCGAAATCGTGCTAGATTTAATGTAGGTGTTTTCTGTAGGAAATACGGTTTCAATGAAGTTTTTGCAGCGAATTATTTTCAAGCGGAATGGGAACCCTTTGTCGATGAATGGAGTAGATTTATTACCGATTAGAGAAAAATGTTATGGGCTCTGTATTTTAGAGGGAAGGTTTGTGGTCTAGTAAATAAAATAGATAGAAAGCACATGAAATTTTCACGAAATTTCCACAAAAAATTCGAGCATGTCGTTGAATTTTCTCATAAATATACAGCTTTTTCCGTAGATTCGAACTGGGATATCAAATACCAAATAACGTCTATAATTTTTGAAATATAACACATACTTGTTTGGATTTATTAATTTTTGAATTCACAATTTTTTACCGATTTCAAAAATATTTACTTAGACGAAATTGAAAATTTTGAATATCTGAAAAATTATCAAAGATAAGTATAGGAAATACGGTTCATTGCAGATTTTTTTTCCTTTATCTAACCATATAAATAACATATGATGTTCCATTTAAAATAAGCAAGATATTAAAGTCTGAAACTCGCCTGAAAGAAAAATTCATTTCAGTTAAACGCTGAAAGATAATTGAATTTTGTTTAAATTGATAAAAGGTACGTTATTTTCATTATTTAAATTACAGGTTTCAACATTTCAAACGCTATAACTTCAAAAATACGAATTGTTCAATCAAACACTGCAAGTTTCAAAATTGCATTAAAAGCTGAAATATCTGAAAAACTTTCAGCGCTAGACCATGGGTCATGTCATCAAAGCCCCTTTCGATTTCACTAAAGAATACAAAAATGCAATAAAAAATACACTATTCTATTTAAAATAAGAGAGAAGAGTGTACTACCCCATATAAGGGAGAAGGAAGGTAGCTAGAACAACGAAAATAATTTCTAGAGAAAGTTTAGGACACATAACGGCTATATACCAACTTCCATTAATAAAAAAATCTTATACTTTTATTGGCCCATCTTCTTGAATCATCCTGTATACATATACAGGGTGTCTCGCCTCGCTTGGTACCACTAGCATTTTTTTGTTGTTTATGAAAATATAAAAACTAGCGCTCGATAAGTTGCAGGGTAACATCCAAAGAATATTTAAGTAATAAGAACACTGATGTAGCAAGTTGGGAAAGGTGAGAAATTTGAATTCTTTTTTGAAAGTTTCACTAGATTGTTTTGTAAACCACTCTGTTAGAATGTTCTGAGAAGCCTGCATATGATCATTCATTTCTTAATTATTTTACAGTTTTCTTTTTCGAAAAACTGGTAGAAAACTCATCATTGAGGTAGGTCGTCTATTGTTTTTCGTTTTAATCTCTTTTACAAGGTATTATTTAATGTTTACTATTTGTTTGGAACTCACATCTGATAGTGTCGTAAGTAAGTAGATTAAGTTTGTTTACAAAGTATTTCTTTTGGTGAACTTGAAACTGTTTTTAATTTGTATTGTTGTTTTTTTGTCGTTAGAGCTTTTATTAAGACATGTGAGTTTAAATTTAATAAGTAAAGTACCTGTTTACTATTTATTATTCAAAATGACTTGGTTCGCATAAGTATTGAGGAATAAACAATTGATGAGGACTTATGTTTATTATGAAAAAAAATTAAATGAAAAAAACAACAATACAAATGATAAAAATTTCAAGTTCATAAAAGGAAATACTTTTTAAACAAACACAGCACACTTACTATCGACCCTAACAGATGTGATTTCCCGACAAATAGTAAACATTAAATAAAACCTTGTAAAAGAGATTAAAACGAAAAACAATAGACGACCTACCTCAATGATGAGTTTTCTGCCACGTTTTTTTAAAAACTGTAAAATAATTAAGAAATGAAAATGTTATGATCATATGCAAAACATTCTAACAGAATGGCCTACAAAACAATCTAGTGAAAATTTCAAAGAAAAATTAGATTTCTTACCTTCCCCAACTTGCTACGTCGGTGTCGAGCGCTAGTCTTGATATTTTCATAAACAACCAATAAACGCTAGGGGTACCAAGCGAGGTGAGACATCCTGTGTTTAGAATTAGAAAAATATTACTTTTACTGATTGTGAGTACAAATTTAATATGTAATTGGCACTTAAAAAAAAACATAAGTTTGTGTTATACTTCAAAAAGCACAAGACTTATTCAAAATTGAATTACATAGGTCAAATCTGCTTAGAAAACTGTATCGGTAAAGCCAAAAATGTATTTCATTTTTTTTTTAATACACAAGATACAAAATCCTGAAAATTTGAAAAAATTGAATAACTCGAAAACAAATAAATGTAACAAAAAA
>JAZBGW010002273.1:0-12093 GCA_037464815.1 Mylabris variabilis | reverse complement strand
TCAATTTTGGACAATATCTTGAAAAACAGCCGAGCAATCGCTGTTTGAAAATTTACTGTTTTCTCACGCCGAATCGACTTAATATATCCGGAATACCCTTAACAAATCAAAATCTTAGTGAAATGTTGGATTATCGTAACATTGCATGATTTTTTTTAATATTCTCCATAAATTGTACAGTTACCGTCATTTACACAACTAAACAATCTACAGTAGTCAACAATTGTGCATTTTGTCATTTGGAGCATACGTCTCTCAGTAGAATAAATATTTGTTAGGAAAATACGTGACAAGCAAGTGGAAAAATCATTTAGAGTTGTCATAACCAAGCAAACAAATATTATTGAATGGCACTACAGACAGAGGAAAACAAAAAAAAAAGACGGAAAACAAGAAAAACAGAATGGAAAATTCACGTATTGGATTATCTACAATGAATTCTATGATTTATTCGTAAAATAATAAAATTTATTGTTATAACTAAAGTTTGATCTCTATCCGTTAAACTCATCATCAAAATTTCATTTCATGCAAAATTACAACGGAATAAAAGACGGAAACCTTATCGCTATTATTAATCAACCGCACCGTTATAATTATATAATTCAGTCTTATAATTTCCTCAAGACAAATGAAATAATTTGCGGAATGAAATTAAATAATTTACTCCAACAAGGGGGGGTGGTTTATTATATAGACTGCCATCACCTGATCCCCCCCCCTTCACCATTGTTTTAAAGTAAATAAAACACGACCATCCAGAGACTGGAACCACAAATTCAGCAATTTGCCATTGAAATGATAAATCACTTGGCCACATGTTGTTGTGAAATGACAATGCCGCCACCACTATGACGACGGCGACGTTGTTGCCACCATTTATATTTTTTGAACCTTGAAAGTCACGGAATGATATACATTGGACGTTTACAAATTGGCTCGAAACAATCTAGGAGGAAAATGCGAGATGTTGAATGGAAATTTTTGGTTGATATATGTCATGCCGTTTCCTCCTTCTATCCTATCTTAAACATACATATTTCCAGTGTTTCGTATACAGAGAATGCAGCTTATTGGAGAGTTTTAGCCCGTCACCGATACGTTATCGTATAGTCTGTACGGTATCAATTATAACGGAGAGACGTTTTCGCTTTACGTTAAATTTCAGCCAGCATAATGATAATGATAATTTAATATCAATTGACTTTTTAATCAAAAGCATCTATTAAAAGTAAAATGAAAAGTGATTGGTTGAACGGATGTACAGCCGAGTGCACTGAAAATGTGACGACTCTTGAACGAAAAATACCACTTATTGTAGTTGTGTGAACCAAGCTTTCTCCATCTTGAAGAAAAGATAAGAGAACGGATAGGAGTAGTGAAAAATTAATTTTTGAATTTTGAAAATCTGTTACTTTCTAATAATAATAGAAAAACAATTACCTACTTGCCTGATGTTCTGTCAATATACAAGATAACACCCCTTGGTTTGATATTTTTGCTTCCAAATTCTGACTTGCTAGACATCCTCCATATTGTGTAAACCTCTCTCGTTAGCCTGACTTACACAGCCTCATAACTTGGTCACATTTTCAGTGCACACGACTGTACTTATCCAGAGGCGCAGCAAGGGGAGGCTAAATGTCTTTTAGCACTGAGCGCTTGAGTTCGAAAGGTGCCACTCAATATGGGAGCCTGTATTTTTCCATTTTTTGATGAGATTTTTCTATTTTAAGTTTAAAATTTAAAATGATTTTAATCTACAGTATTAGCTCTTGCTACTAAATTGTAAAATAGGAGGAAATGCAGAGATTTTAAGTCAATTTAGAGACTTAACTTGCAGGCAAAATTTTGTAAATTAAAAATTTTTATCAAATTTTATTGTGAAATATTGAAAAATGAGACCCAAGTACATGGCAATATTGTTAGGAATATTTTTGACTTTAAGACTACATCTTGAAATATTATTGTCTCAAATCATCATTTTTGGCAAATTTTGCTGTTTGAAAGGTAACTAGTAAGTCATTTTTAATCAAACTGAAAGCTGTATTTTTAATTTTTAACCATGGTTTTGACAACTGTCCGTCGTGACATAATTTCTTTGCAATTTCTGCCCTTATGTGGTCAAAAGGGGAGACTCAGATGCTTTTATTTCATTTTAGAGTCGAGCTCTTTACTTTTCAAGACATTTTTTAATACATTTTTCTGCTAATAATAAACTGTGAGAATTAAACGATACAGAATTTTTTAATCAATTTTTGAGCTGGATTATTGACTTTTTGTTAGCAAATTTTACTCGTGAATTTTAAAAAGGTAAGAAATTTCAACACTTAAACGATTTTAGCGCTAGATTTTCGAATTTGAATCAATATTTTTAGATTGTTTCTTCTTAAGTCATCGATTTTTGTCAAATTTTGTTATAGAGTCATCAAAAGGCGGAGATTTAGGTAATTTTTGTTGATTTTCAAGCTGAATTATCGCATCATGCCATGTTACGGCACTGGTTATAATGATAAGTTAAGTGTTACAATGATAAGTTATAATGATAAGTTAAGATCACCGCTATTAACGTGAAGTCACGTGGTTTATAATGACGATTTTCCATTGGTTCCGTTATTTCTAAAAAGATCGTAAATATACATGTTATACGGTATGATTTTAGGCCGTATAATAAGAATGTTTATAACGTATCGGTGACGGGCGAAAACTCTCTAATATCAAACAACGCTATATTAATTTTGGTAAAAATTAGCCACATTAAACGGCGACCCCTGTTCGAAGTACCTTATAGATTCTGACTAACTTTCAGTTAAATTCAATATATCTCCTTTGTATTGAACAGCGATACTCTGATATTCGAACAAATTAATTACAAATAAACATATTGAAGAAAAAATCGTTCAAACTCTCAAAGACTGTTTCTGATAATCACAAAAACCAACGTCTGACTGAAATTGTACTTTTTTCCAATGCAATACATGTAGCTTTGGTGGAAAGCTATCGGTTTTATTTATAAATCAGCACATGTTGAAGGAGCCACCCAAAGTAAATTACAGTTCTTATCAACGTTGCAAATTCTCGAATGAAAAGACCTCCGGTATTGTTAGTGAATCTTTGAGCGCTCCACTTATAATTAGTGTCGTTTACGAGCGCCCCTCAAATCAGTTAGTTAGTCAGCAGCATCCTGACATGGTGTATAGTTGCAGTATTTTGTCGAGGAGTTCGCCCTCCTAATTTGACAAATTAAACTCGAGAAATCTCTGTAAACTCCATCACAATTAAACTATCTAAGATCAAACGTTGGCAAAATTTATATTATTTTCTAAAGTTTAGGATTGTAATTAACGTTTCCAACTGAACGATATAGAGAACTGGGAAAGGAAAGGAAAAGAAAAGAAAGGAAGGGAAATCGACAATTTTCCAGATAAATTCATTCGATAATACGATCAAGATTTATTTTTCTTCTACTTCTTAACAGAATTCTATTGATGGATTATACAATTTTAAGGCGGACAGTTTGCGTGCTGGAGGCCAGTTAGGATAGCTTCCTATTCAATGCCAGTAACTTGAGTTGATGACGCTTGAATAATGGCTTTTGTTCTTGTAACAACAAAGAAAAGATGATGACAGTTACTACATAACTCAGTTGAAGACGTGTTGATGAATACAGTCCACAACAGTCGGACTTGTAATTAATTATCGAAAAATGACTAGATTTAAATTTTCGATTGGTCGGCAAATTTTTACAATTCAACACTCGAATTTCGAATAATTCCACTGTTTTGATGAA
This sequence comes from Mylabris variabilis, assembly GCA_037464815.1. NCBI lineage: Eukaryota > Metazoa > Arthropoda > Insecta > Coleoptera > Meloidae > Mylabris > Mylabris variabilis. The sequence goes on along the minus strand of JAZBGW010002273.1, from coordinate 8,303 downwards.
ATCGAGTCGAAAATTCTCTCTATTAACATTCCAGAAATACATTCACCGTTGACTAGCAAACAAACATTTTTTCTAGTGAACTATTTGATTTAATAAACTTTGTGTGTAGGTGTACAAAAAAGTGTTTAGGTATGTTTACAAAGTTGGCTCAGTAAAATTATTAATGACAGGTGATGTTGGCAGATGTAAACTGTACAAGCATCACTATGTTACGTTTCGTGTTAAAGTTTTCCTGTTGAAATTCTTGTACGAGCAAAATTAACCGTCGCAACATCTCTAAACTACTTACAAGTCAACTAATTGCAAAAGTCTTCTCCACTTTGTTACATTTTACAGATTGACACGTCTCAGTGGTGGAGTGCAGATGGGGCGGCGGGGATGGCTGGCTCTAATGTAACATTTGGTTTAGTTCACTCATCTACAAAGTTATACACACACGTTAATAAAAACTCTAGTAACTACACTTACGATCCATTACCGTCAAACAAACTGATAAAAGAAACACCATTTAGTCGGATTCGGGCTCGAGTTTCAACTTTCCAAATATTCCAGCCATATGGCTAGAATCTCACAATAACAAAACACTATAATCAAAACGAGAAACAACAACAATATATTGGTGTTTAAATATTTTGAATTGATAATTTAGCTCGGGCGTATCTGTAGCAGTTTCGAAAATTTAAAAGTTTAAAAATTCCAAGTAACGGACAGAAATAGGGGAGAACAAACAGAATTGTTTGATAACAAACTCAATTTATTTTATTCCACTCTAAACAAAGCCGCATAGAATCTACTTTTTAGAGACGGAATAATATTTAGACTTTAATGATGGTAATGTGTCACAATTCTCAAAAAATTATTGTTCTGATGTTAGACAGCAGTTTCCACTGTTAAAATATTTTATTGCACACACAAATAAAAAGCAGAACGAGTAGAGCAAAGCAAATTGATTTGTACAAATCCACCAAAAACAAGCACAAAAGTTGGGTAACTTAAAAAGGATTATGGTGGAATTAAGACCTTAAAGAAAGTAATGTCACGTCTTGATTTTTAGAAACACTCTGCTTTTTCAACGGGAATAACCTGATTTTTTTTTTGAAAATCTAATAAAACTTGTCGAATGTAGAATTCTTTACAGCGTTTTTTCGCCCAACTTGAATCATGGCAAATAATTTGTTCCCTGTCTGGTTCAACATTAAGTAGTCTTTTATAAACATATTTATCTTATAAAAGGAAAATTAAAGGAGATTTATCTCTGTTAAAATTTCCTGAACATTGTCGTTTCACAGTAATTGAATCACTTTACTATACCTACTACACATAGTATAAGAAAGACTCCATAAACTTGTAAATTATTTAATATCAATTATGTAAAACGGTAAAACTGTAATACTGTTGTACACAAGAGAGATGATACGGCCCCAAGATTTCATATTTTATATACGGCCATTCTAGTAGCAAAAGTAGTAAATAAAACAAGACTTGAAATTTTATAGTCTAGTGTAAGAAATGAATTTTTTAAACGAATCGTGAATGTTTGAAGAGTTTAATCGACTAAAACTTCAATTCTGTAGATTAGCTTTATTTCTGCAAGAATCCAAATGGAAACAACTAATCCATCTTATCTGAACTAAAGGGCTAGATTTCTAGAGACAGGGGTGCGTCAAGAACCAGAGGCGCCCTCCAGCGACCACGATTTACGTGAGAACATAATAGCAATAATAATAATAACAAATTGCTTTTGAATCTAGATAAACTAAAGATGTTGTCTTCTTTAATCGGCCAAGGACATAATTTAAATTAACTCGTTTTATGGTACCCAAGCAGTGCAGGGGAGGGGGCAGCGTCAAAGAGGCACAGTATCAAAGGAGCTCAACAAAGTTTAAATATCTTTGCTTGGAATATTTTAGCTCAATAATGTAATAAATGTCACTTAATCAATGATTTACCTTCAAGCTTTAAGTAAGTCATTGAGTAATATACGAATGAGTCGAGGTGTCTTTTTGGGTACAGCCGAGTTTAGGGATTTTTTAAATGTTTCTCTAAATATTGTTTTAACTGATTCCGTCCCTGTTATAATTAGGCGCATGGATTTCATTTAATATCACCGATAAGAAGAAAATAAGGAACTTTTGCTGGGCAATTAAAAATAATTTGGTCTTTAAGCGGTTACGTGAACCTCCAAAAAGATGAACTCATCTTATTGGTCAAAAGCGGATAATTCAGGGAAAAAAAACTCTTAAAATCCAGAGAAAAAGTCGAGAGATCTGCTGGAAAATCGATTGAACGTATCTAAATTTTGTTTCTTTTGCCAATGCATTGCCAAAAAAATGTCTAATTAATCTTTTACTATCAATTTTGTAGGAAAATTTGTTGAAGACTGATAGCTTAAGACCTAGCGCAAGAATTTTCGAAATCGAGAATTTGGCTTGAGAATCGCTTAAAAGTGCTAAGTATTTTTAATGGGTCAAAATTGCAAATAAATTTTTTGATAATGCTCCACGATAACTCACTAATTTTCCAAAACTAGAACTTCCGGATAATTTCTCGGATAGTTTTCTGTCATAGTGATAATTTTTCCTACAAAATTTCAAGGCTTTGGTTAAGTTTATGTAGTGTAAAATATGAAGACAACATGCTCCAAGTTTTTCCTCTGTAATTTATCAAAACTTCCCAAAATGCGATATTTTATCGGATTCGTATTGGAGATGTTTTCCAACGAAATCTTAAAACATAAACGAAAAATTTTCTTACAAAAATTAGCAATTTTTCAAACAGTAAATCGATAATGATTTTTTTTTAATAAAAATTGTTGATTTAGAGCAAAGAAGTCATCTAAATTCAGCTACAAAATCAAAATTCACCAATTAAGACTGATGTTTTGGGACGAGAATACATTGAAAGTTAGACTTAAGGGAGAACCTACCTTGCGTTTATTGCGCTATTCAAACGTTAGATGGCGCTTGTTCCACAACGTCTTTTATAGCGGAATTTTTAAATTATAATTTTAAGACGTGTAAATTATTGAAAGAATTGACGTTGATGCTAAATAATTTCGTTCATATCAATTTTCATGACTGATTCTATACCGTAAACTTGGTTCCGAGATAAAAATTAAAAATCATGTTTTCTTGACGTTTTGTCACTTTTTTTCAAAAACTACATACCAGATTTTGTTTAAACTTGGTATACGTGAAGTTTAGTCAAATATTAAGCTATATTATTTTTTTGATTTTTTTTTATCCAACAGACTTTAACCTTAACGTCGAAAAGATAACTCGAAAATAGACTGATCGTGTTATATTGTATATTTAAAAATTTAGTTTAAAAGAAAACGACTGAAAGTATCTAAATAGTCTCTTTTCCACAATTTGAGAACAAAATTCGCCGAAAAGTAATCTTTCAAAAGAAAAATGCTAAAATGCGGACTTGTCGAGAATGTAGTTCAAAAGGTGTCTAAACCTCCTTTAGATAACTCGTTCTTCTTATTATTATTATTTGGTTCGGCGTTGAGCTTTCCCTGCACGGCGAATTCCTGTTAATTTTCAACAACAACTGTTTAACTATCGATTCGACATCAAAAAACAACGAGCCATGTTACTGTAGTCGGTAAGAACTTTGATCATTTAAGAGTTCTCCCACAAAATCTTGAATAAACATTGTAAGTTTATCTAGAGAACTATTAATGAGTTTTTCTTCTTAAATAGAATAATCAACATTAATGAGAGACTGTTTTCTTTTTGGTTTCATTAAACTTATTATTTAGGTAACTTAACGATTATATCAAGTCTTAAATTATATTTTAAATAGTGAAATTTTTATAACTTATTTAGAAAAATAAGGCAAATACTTGAGTGCAACATCTGTTACATTTTATACCAAAAATACAGTTACCGTTATGGATTTATAAGCATCATGGGAGTTGCGCTTAGGAATCCATCATAACGACATCTCTTCAGGCTGTGTTCGCTGAAATTTCCGGATAGTTTACACAAATTTCACTTCCTCATTTTCCAACAACAATTACTGTAATACATTAATGATACAGATTAGAATTGAATTTTCAACAAATCAGTCAAATTAGATGATGTTAATTTTTTGTTAGTTTTACCGGAGACAAATCAAAATCAGTTGCTGTAGAAATATTCAACGTAAGTTGATCGATCGTCTGTATATAGTTTGAAGGGTTTAAACAAGCTTCGAGTTTCGTCCAAATGACTTTTATTCGATCGCTCGTTCAATTCTCGCCACCTTTCTCAGATTAGAAGTTACGAACACAAGCAATATTGATGGAAGGAAATAAAGTAATAATTTAATAGCGAGATCGGGAATTTATTTTAGATTGTCGCCCGATTATCGTCAGCGCACACCATAGACATACTCTCGATTTTTACTATAAACGTAATTTATACACTATAGGCGCCAAAACTAGAAACATCGGAAAACATCGAGTCCGCTCATCTATACTACTTGCATATTAGATAGAAAGGGATAGAGGGAACGTGGGTGGTGTCAAACGATGGCTTCTATTACCACCCACCCTTAGTCCTTTGATTAAACAAAACAATCGACCTTCAAACGTTCTAGTTTAAAAGACAACAATAACCAGATGTTGCGGATTTGGTATCTTTGTCACATGGGCGAGCCGGTTGTTTTTCCTATCTATTTAGAAGAGTAGCCCATAGTTCACCAATTACTTGAACCGACTCTCTCGCTCCGCTTATGAAAATCCAGTAAGAGAGGAGAAAAAATCGCTCACTCAGTTCATCAACTGCGTAGAATGATTGTAGTGTTACAATCGCAACAAATAAACGTGCAACTTCGTCGAGAGGTCGATAAAGATTGAGCGCGACTAGAGAGAAGTAACATAAAGATGTAATTCAGAGCAGTGACGTCATAAGCACGAAAATGCGTGCAAATCCCGCTGCTAAATAATAATCAACGAATTTGTATAGCTAAATTCTATTAACAGGTGTGTTGTTCGATGCAAGTTTGTTCTTCAATCGATTTAGATTTTGTTAAATGTTTATCTAGGGAAGGAATAAATAGATAGATAATAACGGAAACGGGAGTAACTTTTCTCGAAAAGTCACCTACCAACAATTCGGGATTATAATAATAGAGATATGTTGAATGTGGAGCTTTTGTCTTTTAGAAACCAATTGTACGTTATCTTGACTATACACATCCTATTAGAGCTACAACTGTGATGGTATTCAATGTCTTTAACAAATAGTTTAATAATATGAAATAGATTCTAGCTTATATAGGTATTTATATTTACGTGCGTTATTACCACATAAGTATATTTATATAAACCGTTTCTAGTATTGTATATATGTATAGGTATTATATCCCTATAGAATAAATTGAATCATTGTTATAAAGGGTCGTATTTCAATTTTCTACATACAGATCAGTATCGACAATGTTCTATAATGATCGTACTCTATAATGTTTAATATACAATACAACAATACTGGATTGTTACAATACTCCAATACACTCAAAATATAATAAATTATAGATTATTGCTACAGTTATCATGTAAAAACGTTTTTATATCCGAAAGTAATCTAAAAGTAATTGATATAATAAATCATTTTGGAAATAATAGTGTTAATCCAACAGTGGATACGTAGATTTGTCGCAGGTAATGAATGATTTACCAGACACTATTATTAAATTTAGATCGATGAGAGACAGTCAACAGTTGCATCCGTTTCCATCAATCATCATGCCTCTAATGATTATACTGCAGTAGCATCTCTATTATCGTCGATCCAAATTACTAAAATATTTAATAGCAGAAGAATTCAATGATAGGCAAGATTAAGCAAGGCTAAAGGGCCTGTCTATTTTAAGAATGCAATATTATTTAATTTTTCAACAAAGCAATTTCTTTTGTACGACAGAATTTACCTACATCGACCTTCAAACTTTCTAGTTTAAAAGACAACAATAACCAGATGTTGAAGATTTGGTATTTTGTGGCACGGTATCCCCTTGATTTCATGAAACATCTATCTGAAAATGCATCAGACAAAGAAGGAACTATCCTCAAGATACTTCTTTCTATTGCATTATTCTTTTACGCAACAATCTTTATTCGATTAATTCATAATTATAAAAAAAAGTGTGCAAGTTTTTAATAACTTCTTTACTGCAAAACAGATATACAAAACAATTTTTTATTAAATTTCTTTGATCAAAGGATTAAGAATGGGCGGCTATTACCACCATCTAATTTTTAAGCCACCTACGTTCTCTCTATTTCTTTCTAACTAATATGGGCGGGGCTGATGTTTTTCTTATGTACCTAGAAGATTAGCCTGTAGTGTATAATCTGTTCACAACAACAGAGGGTACTTAATTTTAATCCAAAATCGGACCAAAACTCGGATGAAATTAGAGATCGTTCTATTCTGAAAAAAATCAGAAGAAATCTCGGATGTGGCAACTCGGATAAGCGATCGAATGATGTAAAGACACGGATTTGTCGTTTGATTTGTTCGGAACAAAAAATCGGATATAAACTTGGATAATGTAAAGAAGACTTAAGGCTTTTATTAAAATTTATTTAATTCCAGGTGCGCATTAGTTGGGATTTTTCATTACTAGACTTTTAAGGGCTTAAAATCATTATGAATCATTAAAAGGAAAACCCGAATTTGTAAGTTTGCAATTTTTAAAACAGGTTTCTTGTGCTGAAATTGAATATACACTATAGGCTACTTTTCTAGGCACATAAGAAACACCACCCCCGCCCATCTATACTACTTGCATAAATATCTTAAACGTATTCCCTTTTTTGTCTAATCCACTTTTAGGTATATACTTCACGAAATAAAGGTATTTAGTTTTATTACATTATTCTTTTATGCAACAATCTTTGTCCGGTAATCCGTAATTATAAGACTTCCAACGGGGTCGAGGTAGCAGATGGGGATGAGCCTCTTGTTTGATTCCTTGCCATAAGAACGTTGTTTTCCCCTCAAATCACTGTTATTGTCAAAAACGCGCTCCACCTGGAAGAGTTTCCTGATAACGACTCTGACTTCCAAATAAGCTACGAGGTTCTAATTTTACTAAAACGCTCTCCTGGGACTATATTTTTCGAATCACTCACCAAATAAGATGAAATTGTGAGTTTTTAAATGAACAACGTATTTTAAATTTTGCCTAAAGGCCCAAAATTTCTAGGTACGCTACTGGAATAATTATAAATATTATTGCGCTATTAAAAACCGAAATCAATTCTCTCGATCGATCATTGTAACGTGTTTGAAATTCATTCAGTCAAAAAACAACAAACGTCCAATAAAGTCCACCACCGATGTGGCATTATTGTCAGTTCGTGTCACAGTGAATTGAGCCACTTTGATTAAACTTGCCCAACAATCGACTAATCGAAATTCCACCAACCGTATCTCTATCAGCCTTATCTCTTTTTATAGTATTTATTTTTTTTGTTTCTCTTGCCACTACTAACACTATTTCTATCATTGAATAATTGATTGTACTTTACCGTGAAGTTTAACGTTATTCTTTTTTGAATAATGAAAATGGCCAAAGCATGAGAACTGGACCAGATGATAGAGAAGAGATGGTTGAAATGTGTGTGGCCTTAGGCTTATACCTGTCCAACAAAAACGTCTAATGGGATCTTGAACACGACTAGAGGGAAACGATATCTGTCCAAGTCTACGGTTATTTACAACTAGTAGTAGCTTGGCAACTGCTGCACAAACAGGTCAACGGTTATTTTATTTTATTTTTTTTGCCTTTGCTTTCGACTCTATTCAATTGAGACTTTAATTGCACCATAACGATCAGCAATAAATTGAATAAGATAAACCGAAATGGTAGTCAATTTAAATATTGATGGGTTGTTTTATTTATTTTGGAGCTTTTTAAAAGTGTTGCAAAGAAAATCAAGTCCATTCTGTATGCATTTCCAATAAATCTTCATGCTGTAGTCTCCTTATTGAGTTGTTTTATCTCTTATTTACATTGATTTACGGTTTCGCATTTCCCAACATTCATGAAATATTGCTGTGCGGCTAAAGCAGCGGATTTAAAGTCAAATTTAAGGCGTTATATACTTACATATACAGGGTGTTTCACAATTGTTGTGCCAAATTAATAGGGTTTGTAGAGGGCACCAAAATAAGCAACTGTGAGTAATGAACCTATGTCCGAAAATTTGTTGTTTGGGCACCAGGGAAAAGAAAAGAAAAATAACGATTATTAACTATAATAGTAATTGAATTTTCCATTTGACAGAAAAGTTACTAGACGTT
>JAZBGW010002270.1:0-10923 GCA_037464815.1 Mylabris variabilis | reverse complement strand
GTAAAATTACTATACAACACCTGTATACTTTGCCAATTTTCAATTATATTACCCTGTAAATGCCTTATTTTACAGTTACCTACTGACCAGCCTACGTTCTCTCTATCTCTTTCTAACTAACATGCAAGTAGTATAGATGGGAGGGATATTTTTTCTATGTTTCTATTTCTAACGCCTATAGTGTATATTACACACATTTTAGATATATGAAGATACAATAACATGACAAAGATAGTATAATATAGAACGATTAACGCTATCAAAACCATCCTGTTATATACACATACATATGTATATAGATATAGACGAATATTGTGAATATTAGTCAAATTAAGCTAGAGGCGTCTATACATGGACCACAGTATACTAGTGTGGAGAATAGGCGTGAATGTGAAGGCCATTAATGCAGACTCCAACCCCTCCCTTGGGGGTACATTTCTAGCTTTTCATCTACACCACCACTATACTATGACTATACATATATGTTATACTAGTATAGAATAATCATCGTTTTTATCGTAACAGAGAGAATAATTGCGTGAGTCAGCCGATGCCTGTCTATGGCCAAGAAAAATTAGATGTCTAACCCTACAAACACATATAAAACTATAGAATTTAAGGGGGGTGGGCAAAACTATGTGTACAGGATGTGCCGTAAGTCGCGCATTTCCTACTAAGAGGCAGATCGGGGATGAAATTCTAAGACGAAAAGTCCTGTATCATTTTGTCATCTGACGCACAAGCAATTAGTAGTTAATTAAACTAAGTACCCAATCAGGTGCTCTTTTGGTTTGAATGGCTTTCGCGCCAGCCTGCGAACTGGTTCACTTGCCACGTTCCACCGTCTCTTTTTATCGCTGTAGTGGGCACCTGATTGGCTACATGATTTAATTAATTACTAATTACCTGTGCCTCAGATGATAAAATGAGACAGGACTTTTCGTTTTAAAATTTCATCACCTAACTGCCCCTTAGGATGAAATGTGTGACTTAGGGGACATCCTGTATATGTATAGAGGTGATAAATTGAAATTTATTCTTTTGAATAAAAGTTTTCTGATTTAATTATAAATAATGTCTGAAACATACCAGACTAGTTGGAATTTATTATTTAATATTAGATTTAAAACTAGTAGGTATATTGTTTCATAAAAGTTTTAATGAAAATACACTACAACACACAACTACAATTTGTAATGAAAATATTCGATTAGAGCAACAGGTTGTTGATTTAAATAAAAATATGTAATTTTTATATTTAAGTTTTAATGTGTATTATATTGAATAATTTAAATTAATTATAGCTAACGTAATCAAACGGAAATAATTGTTGAGATCAAACATAATTTTATAATTACAATTACAGTAAAACCTCTATTTATTGCAGATATTTCTAATAAACACACCTTTTGAAGGGAAACTTGACAGTTTCGCAAAGTACATTTCTGATGTAGTGTTCAGATTATTGTCCATAATTGAGAGGTTTGCATAAATTGTCCTCCTTGTCCACATTATACAATGTTTAATTAAAGGAAAACTCGTTTTACATTAATTTTATTGAAATGATTCTATAGAGATTTTACTGTATTAACAAATTATCATGTGTTCTAACAATAATGCAGTTGTCTTTATATTCGTAAGGGTAGAAAATAATAACGAAGGCAATTCCATTATTGTCAGATGTTGATATAATAACGATCTATAAAGAGACCAGTCGTTTGATAATACGAACAGTTGTGTTATTGTTTCTAATATTGATGGAAATTAAGATTCTAGATTTGCTTTATCATGGAAAATAAGTGATTTCTAAGTTATTGCCCCCTTTTTTTCTGTAGAAATAATTACATCGTTAAAAGGGGTAGAAAACGAACATTCTTTATATTCTCTCTATACTTGTTCAATAGAGATGATATGTAAACAAATTTATCATATTTATCTTCAATTTTCTCGTATTTATATCGAATTTTTTCTCGTCTCCGTTTCATTGATTGTTCGATGACAATATTGTGCAAACTCGTCTATTCCTTTCGGAATGATTTCATCCTATTTACCTACACTACAAAAAAACCTATTGTGAAATTTCATATTTTTCTTGTTGATCCACGTTATTTGATAATTATTGTAATTTTCGTTGTTATATTATTATTATTATTATTATTATTAATAATAATAATAACAACAACAGCTTTTAGTTGTGTGAATTTAACCGTAAAGTGGATGCACGATTAATATTTCCTTGTTGTTGTTAATTAAAAGCGTCTTTTACAGGTGATTAAATTGGATGATGTGTACGTATCGGTGAGTGCACTTATATACTATGCAACTAAACGCCATCATCCTTTACTATATATTGATAATTGATTATAATCAACAGTCGCATTAAATTAACGACAAGTTGATCGACTAACTAACTTTGTTCTTGATATCGATGAAACCTTAGTAGATTATTTTACATAATCTTCAATGATATTTCTTATGATTATACACACAACCAGGGTAAGATTGTTATCGAATTGAAATAGTTGAAAGAATCGTTTTTTTCATTGTCAATATAAATAATATATCAAATAGTTTGAAATTCATTGTATGTTTTCATTTCACCATTAACTCAATAAATTTTCTTAACTTAATTATTGCCTTTTTTCAGCGATTTTTTATCGGCTTTCGTTAAAATTAACTTGACATAATTCACAATTACATTTCAATGTATTCGTGAAAATCTCTGTATCTTCTCTCTAAAGGAACAATGAGCAAATCACTGTTAATTTCTGCGGTTACAATACGTGGCTTAATTTGTATTCAATGGCACATTTACGAAGAATTTATGCCTCCCAGCTGTAAGGGAACAATTAAAAAGATAAGAAAATGGGAACGAGACAACGGCATCTTTATAAGTAAGATTTCTTGCTTCTCCCCAATTTATATTATATTGTCGTTTTGTATGTAGATATATTCTTCAAAAAAAAAACGCGCACACACACACACACACACACACACAGACAAATTAATCGGTTGAGGGATATCTTAATATATAAGAAAAGAAAGAAGACGCAAAAAAATCAATTACATTATGTCCTAGAGCTGTACCAGCGGTGAAGAGATCCATAGAGACGAAATAAAAATTGAATGAATGTTGAAATTGCCCAGCACTCCACCGAACAAGTGGTGAACTAATAAAAACTGACAGGCCTATGTAAATTTATTGAAATCTTTCAGTTGTGGAGGAATTTTTTTTCGTTGTTGTTGTTATTGATGGTGGTAGTGGTGGTGGTGGGTCCTTCCACCAAACCCGCCGCCGGTGGCGGATTTACAGATAACTAATGTAAATAGGAATTTCGTATTTCCAGCCACTTTACTAGCTACATTAAAGATATTTCACAGTACGTATGAATATTAAAATGTATGATTGTGAAGGGAATTGTATTTGGGTGAGACTACTGCTACAACTGCATTGTTTCGTGCTATTTTTCCTGCTTTACACGGCACTATTGTGGAAACATTTCAACTTGATTATCTGGAATTAAATTACAATTTTTTTAAATTTCCACAAAGAAATTTTTGATTAAACATAACATTAATGTTGAGTTGGAATTATAGAAAAATATAGATGTAGTAACATTAATTTTTTTCAAAAAAAAAACGAGACCGCTTTAGAGTTGTTGTTATTAATCCCATGAGATGACTATTGGAGAAAAATTTGCAGATCCAACATCACAGACGAAATGGCTATAATGGGAAACATCCAAATGGCCAACAACACAGTATGACATTTTTATTAAAACCGGTTATTAATGGAAAAGTCAAAGCAGTAATTTAAAAGAGACACACCATTCTCGCCCCCAACAGTCAAAACAATAATTTTAATTACCATCACAGTTATTAAGATAAATCATAAAATGTATAGTTGGAACATTTTTCTGTATTCAGTACGTTATCAGGCGATCAAATTGTCATAAAATGAAACACATCGCCAATTATGCGTTTTTCTCTTAAGTCATCATAAACACACACACACACACACACACACACATACACAAATATACCTGTGAAAGAGGATCACACTTTGTCATCTCAACCCTTGACAGAAATCCTTATTTATATGCGTTTATCCTACGTGCACAAATCACAAACGAGTATTCCATGTTTAGATCGTACTGCTATTATTGCTACAACTACTCGTGGTATTGCTGCAAAGCTAAATTCCCTGCTAACAAATTGAGAATCTAGACAACAAGAAATACAGGCAAAGAAGATGGGAGAAAAGAGAAATTTGTTCGTTTCAGTTGACACATGCTTATCTTTCACGCAAAAACAAATCATACTTTACAAAAATGAAATATATGCGTATGAACGTGTATGGGGAAAGTTGGTAATTTTTTATATTGTTACAATCTTCGAGGGCCGGGGAATTTCTTGTTAATTTTATTAAAACGTCCCAATTGTTTTCAATGTCTTGTTAAGAAAGTCTCTTTTTTGTTGTTGTTGTTGTTATTGTTGTAAAAGGTTCAACTCTGAAAAATTTAAAGAGAATCATCTTAAACTTGCTAATTGGTCAATTTGGTTACACAGCTTTACTTCCACTTTAAATTTAGTTACTAGTTAGTTACAAATTACAGGTCTTTAGTAGGATGTTTTCTTAGCAATTAGAAAGTTGGATGTATCTTAACTCTTAACGATTCAACTAATAATAATGAATCTTTGAGTCAACTAAATTTAATAAAGTTAAATGAATTTTATGTAATTATTGTTTTTCAACAATTGGTGGCAGTACATGTGAAAAGGAAACGAAGACCGTGAACGTGAATGTAATCTTAACAGAAATATCGGACTGTATACTGTATACTGTATATTATTGCAGAGATGCGACAAACAATATCTACGTAGAAATATAAATTAATAAGGTAAAAGGGGAAGATTATGTAATTTTTTTCAATCAAATCTAGAAACATAGTTGAACGTACTGTCGATTTCCGCTTGTTTTCTATTTTGATGTTGTTGTTTTGTTTTTTTTATTGTTCGGTTCTATTTGCCAATGTAGATTTGTTACACTTGAATTTATTTACCGTCCCATTTGAAAAATTCTCAGTTCTTCCGACCAAAGGGGATTACAACTATGATAACGAGGGATATCTTCGGCTTTTGTGTACGTTGACGACCCAACCGTGAATTTCCCAGGTGGCGTCGTTCAGCAATAGGTCCGCAGACCTCAACGACTACGTTCCTACTCTACAGGGAAACAACTGAAAAGAAACTACCACCACTACAACAGCAACAACAAAAAAGAGGGGAAAAAATAGTGATTCTCCCTTTTTCTAAAAATCGCCACGTTTTCTTCAAGGTTTTTTCTTCTTTATTCCAACTTGAATGAAATTTAGTTGTTTTTCCTTGGATAATATTCTAGTTGTGACTTTATCATCGTTGGTGTCATTATTTCATTTCATTTCACACTAAATTCTCTATTTCTCTGTTTTTCTTCTATACGTCTTTGGTTTTGATATTAATCGTTCGTTCCCTCTTTCTTTCGTCCATTTGCAAAACTCTCCCGCAATATTAAGCTTGAACCTTATTCCCGGTTCGCATGGGAAATGTTTACGGTAACGAATTCCCATCACGTCTTCGCACAGTGCATTGCACGTTCACTCTCGTCTTTCTTGATCTAGCCCTTTGCTGATTCCCTCTTGTCAAACAAATATCACTGCATCCACCATTCAAATTGTTTTCTAAATTACTTACTATTGGCGTGTTGAAATATTAAAGAATTGTTGAAATATTGAATCATACGGAAGTACTATTTAAGAATTATAAAATCAAACTCTACAATATGTCAACGCTATTTTAAATAGTAAGAATGTCCCAATTACACCGGGTGATTCATCTAAAAAGAAACGTTCTTACTGCAACTCCGATTATTAATATTTCAAGGATTTATAGGAGGGTGACTAGAGAACATTTTAGCAAAATTGAAACCTTGTAGTTCATTTGGAAGTTCGTCAAGGATCCTCCCGACATTGATTTTTTTCGTTTTTCTCCATTTTATCCTGGAACAATTGGGAATGTTTCACATTTTTTTTTATAATGCAATGCAGAAAAACGAAAAAATCATTAGTGGGAAGGTCTTTGAGTCATTCGTTAGAAACGAACGTTTCTCGACCAACTTCCAAATGAGCTACAAGGTTATAATTTTGCTAAAATGATCTACAAATCCTTGAGATATTTTCGTTTTAGATGAATCACCCGGTATTTTCAGTAATATTCTATTATGAACGATGTTAAAGGGTTGAAAAAATGACAAATTTTCGGATGAATTAAAACGCGTACTTTTTTTTGACACTGTACAATCCCGGTAAGTGTAGGGTGGGTTTGTTTAGGGTGTGAATATTTTGCAATTTTACGACCGTATACATGTTTCCTTACTTTATCTAAAAGGTTTGTAAATTTCACTTTTATCAACAATCACTAGAAGTCTATTATTTATAACAATGGCTGTGATACGTGGATTGATCGTAAAAGATTCATGCATGTCTTGTTGGATGAATTTCCGTTTTTCTACAAAGAAAATTGACTTAAAAGTCTCCTTCTATTTGCATTGAAAATCAATCATCCAACTTTATTATATTATAAAAGAATCTATAATAATAATAATAATCTTTTCTATATTATATCTACGGTTATAATAATAATTGCTAAAATAAGATTTAAATTATAATTTTATAGGTTCGTATTTTAAATTGTGACTAGTTTGAATTCGACGTAGCGTGAAATTTACTTTATATCCTTCGGCTTACAGATGTCGCATATACGTGCCACTATAGTCTCGTAATGTTTTTATCACCACCACCACCACTACCACTGATTCCTCCCTAAGAGAAAAACGGAAGAAATATTACCAATGTTTAGTCTATTGACATCGATTCCAAATCGCGCCTAGTTACATTTACTTTAAAAAGTTTTATAAAAGATAATTGGCACTCACAACAGCAACTCTCAAGTTTATTCCCATAGCGTCTACTGGTCACTAACAAAAGCTCAACTATAGCTTTCAAGCTCATCAGGAGAGCTTTCATTCAACTAGAAAGAAGTGTAGAAGAAACGAACAAGACACAGAAAAAAAACTTGTGTTGAGAAAACAAAAAGTCCCAGATCGCATACAAACCAAATTGGATTCTTAAATTATCAGCAAGCTGTTCAACATTGTCGAAAAGTCTTGATCTTTTTTTCTATCTTTAATTACACAGAAAACTAGTTTAGAAAGTTGTTTGACAAAATCACGGGGGCGGTGAATTGAATTTCTACACAAGTTTTTTTTTTTAAAAAAAAGAAGTTACATTTAAAGTCACGTTGAAGTGGTGGCATTAAAGTGCAAGTAGCAGAAGTGCATAGAATTAGACGTGTCTGCACTACAACGGTCAAATCGCAGGTTAAAATGCCAGACATATGTACTTGAAATACACCCTTATGTATATTACAGAAGCAACAAATGATGCAGTTTCTCGTACCTACACCATCAAAAATTAAGTTTATTTAAGCAAGTAAATAAAATAAAAATTCTAATAGATAAAAACCAACGGTAAAGCTTTTGCTAAAGAGGATACACGATCAGATAAAATTCTTTCTCCGTCAACATTACCAGAATTGTTAGAAATCCGCCGTTTCAGCTTTTCTCTAAATATAGTAAAGATACAACAAAGGAATCGACTTCTATCATGTTGAATATTAGTCAAGATTACCGATTAACAATTCTTCTTTATTTAATCGGTAGAATTGAGGCTGAAATATATATTTTTTTTATATGAAAACTACAATAAAAGTGGATTAATGTAGACGGTAAATCTTGAGTCGATTCTTTCTCTGTTCGTCTGGATTTCCTGATTGGGCTTATACGCCGCATAGGTTCCATATATTTGAGTGTTTCCAAGAGAACCAGGGGTTTTATAAATAGCCGCATACCGGCAGCAACGGGGGTAGTTTCTCTCTTCCACCCACGTTCTCTCCATCTCGCTACAATATCAATCGTGGAAAGCTCATTAAATAGAAAAGTTACAAACTCCAAAAATTTCCAGTGTTCATTTCAGTATTGCGCATCTATTTTTTATTTTTATTTTTTTGGTTCTTGTTGTATAAAACAATAAAACGGGCTTTATTCGTAAATGGATTTTCATCAAAGTGAAACCAAAAAGCGACTTGTTTCGTTCATTATGTTTTTTCCCCATTTGCTACTACTACTGTGTGGTGCGCTTAAATGATTTTCTAAGCAACTTAAAATGGTCATCCGGTCACATCAAAGTGCTCAAGTATTTTCCAACAGAATGCACAATAGAATTATAGCGTACTAGTACTTGAAAAAGAGAAACTTGGTATATAAGTTGTCCGGGGGTACGGAAATGAGAAAATAAAGGGCTAATCAACAACTACCCTTTCGTTTAAGAGAACTTATCCACTTACGTACTAATTATCGCTAGTTTATTGTGTACAAGTTTCAATACATTTCAAATTAAATTTGTTGAAATGTGAATTTCTATTCTATAATACAAAGAAACACACGAAAATTCTACCATGTTCAAAAAAAAAACACCAATGAATAAACAACAACTGGTTAAATAATTGTAGAGAATGTTGGTGATAATTACTGCAAAATAGATGGAACTAATTTGTCTACCTACTGTTGGAATTCTATGCAAAACTATACAATTGGTTGGAAAAAAAAATTGTTGGTCCTTTCTGTCCAAGCCATTTGAGTATACCGAGTGAGTCATCTAAAACGAAAAGTTCTTATCTCATCTCCTATAATTGGAAAATTATTTCAACGATTTATAGCAGGGTCGATAGGGAACATTTTAGCAAAGTTAGGACCTTGCAGCTCATTGGGAAATTGGTCAAAAAACTGGTTTAAGACAAAGTCACAATTTTCAGCAATGAGTTGAACATGCAAAACGCTTAAGAATGGCTCATAGACCGTCGCAAAAATGATTTTTCCCGTTTGGAAAATTGAAAAAAAAACTGTTATAGAGATCAATCGTAAAAAAATTAATTGTTTCTAGTGTTTCCAATGTCAAGGATTTTCTTAAAAAAAAACAACACTTAATTAGCATTATTCAATCTCCAGTATCGAGTTAAAAATAATAAAAGTAGGTAAATGATTTCGTCATTCATAAGGACGTCGGAAAATCAGTTTTCCAATTTTCGCAAAGACCCAGTGAATAAAAACGAATATAAACTATTTTAAGAAAATCTTCTAGTCTTTATTAGTCTTTCGATGGGTATAAACAGTCGTCGGAATAAAGCGTTTTTTGACCAATTCCTAACTGAGCTACAAGCCCCTAATTTTGCTTAAATGTTCTCTAGGGATTTTCCTAAAAAAATCCTTGAAATATGTTTCGAATCACTCGCCAAATAATGGGAGTTGCCGTAAGAATTTTGTGTTTTTAGGTGACTCACCCGGTATGGTGGTTGGTTCTAATAGGCACAAGTTAGATTGTTATATTGTCGTCTATTGTTATAGTTCTATTGTGGTATTTCATCAATTTATCACACTGAATTTTATCAAAATTAATGAAGGTTACGTTCGCAGCTGTGTTGATTTAACAAGAGATGACCCAATAAATCAACGGATGAAACAATTATTCATAGCACATAGAACGAATAAGGATCTCCATATAACCAAATTTAATTAACAATAAATGAACAAAACCACGACTATTATCAAAATTCTTTAAATTTACATCAGCGAATTTGAAACAATTTAGAGATGGAGAAAAGATGGAAAATTAAAATTAAAATGAAAAAAAAGCGCGACCAATGTTTGATTAGTTGATTAAAAATGTTCTAAAACGAACTGAATGCAATTCGTCAAGATGAAACAAAATTTTTAAGTGTGCTTTTTTACTACTGGCAGCCGTCATCGTCTGTATACATAAAGAAACGAAGAGCACAATTACTTTCCATCCTGAAAATTGTCTTTCTAATCATATTTACGTTTGTCAAACTGGATAAAGTTTGTCTTTCGTACTTTTTCCGTTATAATTAATTGAAATCGTTGTAGTGGATTATCAACGATGACAAGAAGAAGACGACACACAGATAGACGACAACAATAGAACAAGATGGAAATATATAGTAAAAAAAAAACAAACAAACGAAAACGACATTTGTGTAAAGTTAAAAAGCTTTTTATACAAACGTAAAATTATTGTCTTGATGAAAGAAATATCCTCATTTCTCATTTTCTTCCATTTCTCTTCTTCGTCTACATTGTGCCAGTTATTAATCCAATTTTCACTATTTACCTGTCGTCTGGTATTAATCTAAGGTGAAATTTAGACGAATTTTAAATTGCTTTAATTTCATGGAATCTGGACTCTATTCGAGGAAAGATTCTAGAATTTTGACAAGTAAAAATTGGGTAAAACAATGGATTTGTTCAAATTCGTTCAAAAAGTAACACCTTTATGTTTAAAAATCAATATTAGAAATGTAGATTTTTGTTAATGTAGTGTGCTATCTGAAGAATATTTTGGTTTTATTGAGCGTTCATAGTTATGTGCAACTCACGGTATATACAACCAGATAAAATTAATAAAAAAGCTCATCAAGTTTACTATTTTAATATTTTTTATATATTATGATTGATAATTATTATTGTATTATAATAATAATAATATCCAAAATGTTTATTAAATAGTTGTAATTAATCCAGTAATTGTATTTATTAAAAAAAAAATGAGAAGCAGTGTAAAGCTGGTCTTTCCTGGGAATTGTCAAAATAGAAAATCAAACAGAAGTTTTGATTTAATTTTCCCGCATTTATATTTTCAAATAATTCAAATTTGGCGCCATATAAAACAGTTATAACTAGTACCACGTGTGGCGCTATTATCTAGGTCTTTTTTACAGTCACTAAATATATACAGTACCGCAAGGTCCGCC